>PVKS010009920.1:0-62141 GCA_004027875.1 Aplodontia rufa
TTACTATTGCTAGGCTATGGAAACAACCCTGGTGTCCCTCACAGGAAGAATGGATCCAAAAACTGTGGTACATTTATACCATGGAATATTACACAGCAATTAGAAACAATGACATTGCAGCCTTCGAGGATAAATGGATGGTTATGGAAGAGATCATGATGAGTAAAATCAGCTTAACCCAGAGATCTAAGGGTCAGTTGTCTCCACTCATCTGTGGAAGTGGGGACTAGACCCTGGACAATGAGAAAGTTGGTCTAGAAACATGAGTTAAATTCAGATAAGATGTAATGCTTTACAATTTAATACTATTTTTAGAGTTATAACAGGAAGGGGAAGGGAGGGGTAAGGGAGGGTAATTGGGGGGGCACTCCTGGGGACAGTTGCAATGTCCAGAATATATACACATCTTATACACATTTTATATTGTCTTGTTAAAATCTTGTAAGGTTGCTCAAAAATAAAAAAAATTTAAAAAAAAGATGCAATTAGGGCAGGAACTGTAATAAAGAGAGGATTTTTTTTCAGAGAGAAGGTCAGTGTGAGAGAGAGAGACAGAGAGAATGAATTTTTATTGAGTTTTTCACATGGCTTTCGTTGCTCTGACACTCAATAGTGTACGTGGGTGTGGGGTTTGAACTCGTGTACTTGCACATGCTGGGCAAGCGCTGTATCTGCTGAGCCACCGCTCCAGCCCATGAAGAGAGTTCTTAGTTGCTAAATAGAGCATCTGCTCAGAGAAGAAATTCTGGAAGGCTCTTGTAAGCTGACAGAATCCCATGCAGGATAACAACCTTGTCTAGACAATGCTGTAAGAGAAATTCAGGACTCTACTCTCTGGATCCTGATCCATTCTTATCTACCAGCTAGTGTTTCAATGGAAGTAAATGGATCTAGCTCCCAGGGAATCAAAGGCCTTGATCTGAGAATGGATAAAGTTCATAGACATAATCTGTAACAGAGGGTTAAAGGACCATAACACAACAACAAACCATTGTTATTATGGAGCCATGGCAAAACCACAGTCAGTGAACATCTGTTGCCAAACAAAATTCAATTATTTGAATTTTAGGTAATTATAAAGTGGAAAAACACTTTCAATTCAGGACAAGTGCATCAAAGTAAAAGAAATTACATGTAGAGACAAGTTCAGTTCTGGATTCACCAAGGATGAGGGTGGAGTTAAGAGTCAAGGAGCAGGATATTGGGATTTAGTGGATGGAAAGCTACCAAGAGGAAACATGAGAGGTAAGGGAGATTCTGTCTGAAGCCATGTAACAGGATACTTCTTAAAAAGGCCAAGGTGAACAGACATTAGCTGCAATGTAGGGAGATGAGGACGATGACCTGATATGGTGATCAGACATGGAAGATGGGGGTTCTTGTTGCATTGAATTAAAAGGGTTCATGATCAAACTGGAGTTTATAAGGAAGTGCACTGATGGGCTTAGGAGAAGTTTCAAGAGCTTGACTAAAGTTTGGCCAAACAAGGAATCTTTGTAATGATGCCCTCAATTTTCCCCTTTGCTGAAATCATAGTAAGCAGAACCCAAATTATCAAAAACACAATTGTTTAATAAACAAAAACAAAACAAAAAACAAGAACAAGAACAAAAATAAAACAAAAATGTTTGGAATGTGACTGATGAGAGGTATCTGAAGCATTACTCCATCAAAACTGATTTGGAGGTTCTGAGGGTGCTACTTACTGGTGTCCTAATCCGGTCCTCTCCCTTCCCAAGCTACCAGGAGAGTCACCTAATAGATTGCACTAAGCTGAAGTCATTTCATGGGGAGGCTATGCACCCCACCTACCATGTCACTGTAGCTCAGATCCCAGGGAGTGAGCACATTCGCTCTAATCTGAGGGGACCTTCTGTTTCCTCCCCATCCCCTGTTCTCTTCTTGGGGCAGGAGTGTCCATTCTGTTCCATAGGGAGAGATGAATAAGCTTTGCATTTCTGCTAAAATAGATGCCCCTGATCAGCAGACACTTGGACATGATGTCATTTCCTGAGCAGTCTCCTTGCTTCAGCTTTGCTCAAGGCTCCAATCTGGCCACATGAAGGCTGTAAAAGAACCCTAAGCCCTGCAAACCAGTGGGTACAGGATTGCAGGGCAGGGGAGTCCTCTAATCCTTCCTAAAGCACGTTGGCAGAAAAGAACCATAGGCCAGACAGTTACTCAACACTGAAAGGAAGTCCACAGCTGGACTTGGATTAAAAAAAAAAGAAAAAGAAAAAGAAAAAAGGAATCATCAGGCAGGGCAGTGTCCAGTGCCACACCCTGGCTCAGCTGTTAAAGGGTTGATGTGAAACTACTGAGATGCTTCAGCTCTGTTGTGTGAAGGACTGAATGTTTTTTATTGAAGCCCCAACTCCCAGTGTGATGGTGTTTGCAGATGGAGCCTCTGGAGTTAATTTGAGTTAGATGAGGTCATCTAACCTCAAAAAGGGGTGGGAGCATCATGATGGGATTTGCGACCACAAGAAGAGGAAGAGAGCAAGAGAGCTCTGTCTCTGAGCGTGAGCACAGGCCATGTGCAGACACATATGGAAGAGAACCCTCTGCACACTAGAAAAGCACTCAGCAGAAGCTGAGTAGATTGCACCTTGTCCTTAGAATTCAGAGCATCTACAACTATGAGGAACAACACCCAAATATGCATGGTGGTCTTTTGGGGGCTTGATCACACTAAGACATCTTGGCACGTAGCTTTCACCCCTCATCCCTGAGCGTCTCAGGATGTACCACAGATAACCCTTTGCCTAGCACCAAGGCTCAAGGCCTGGCCTTGAAGGGAACCCTGGAGTTCTGCTTCAGAAAGGTGAGTAGACTGTGCTTCAGTTGTTAAATATTTTCAGCACCAATTGTGGTGAACTAAAAAGTGTCTCCATATTCCTTGATCCTCTCATTGACAAACGGTATTTGTGTCCCTTCCTTTGCAGCTGGGATTGCTGGTGATATTCTTGACAAGTAGGGTACAGGGTAGTGATGCATTGTGACTCCTGACTCTAAATCACAGAGGGAAATGCTGCATGCTCTTTGTCCACTAGATGAACACAGGTGTTCTGCCACCTAATGGACCCTTTCACCTTGAGGTCACCATGATGAAAGGATTGTATGTTGGTTGGAGCTCCATGGGACAGTCCCAGCTGAGCCCAGCCTTCCAATCATCTCACCTAGGCACCAATGTGGGAATGAAGAAATTTCCATGTGATTGCAGCCTCCTGCTCTAGAATCACCCCAAGTTTTAGATCTTCTCAACAAAGTCTCCAGATTTGATGGAGAGATTAACTATCTGCAGTGTGCCCTGCCTGTATTCTTTATCTACAGAATCTTTGAGAACCATTAAATGATGCTTTTACATCATCAGCTCTAGGGTAGCAATTTTAACCAGGACTTCATGCTGCATTGAAATATAAGGAAACTGATGCTTAGAGAAAGTGACTAGGTCAGAATCATGGATCCAGAATCCACCTAGCATCTGTGTGACCTCAGAGCCCACACTATTTTCCTAGTATGCCCTGACACTTTGGAGCCACACTCTGGAGTTTGCAAACTGGAGCATGTTCAGAGACCAGATTCCAAGAGACTGGTGGAAGTACTGGGAACATTAGCTTTAACGGAAGGTTTACTGGAATATGTAGGCCACTTCAGATATCAAAATGTTATGAGGAAGGAATAAAAGTTGTGGCTCTAGATGGAAGAGTTTAGAGCAGTGGGCATGACAGGGAATTTTGGTTCACCTAAAGAAGAACACTGCAGATCACACCAGTTGGAAAAATACTGTATCTTTCAATGAGGCATGTAGTCCCCTTCTTTGTAGATAGTTAAATACATTCTACACCTGTTGAATATAGGCCAGGGACACCAGGGGTTTCTCCTATGTGGATGAGAGAGAGGGCAACCAAGCTGCAGTATATATAGGAGCAGGTGACTTTAAAGTCCCTTTCCATCTTGAGATATTAGCTACAAATCAGAAGGTAACTAGAAAGTATCCTCACTTACAGGAGCTGTCCACAGGGCAAGAGTGGGCACAGCTCACCTTCATGTTCCTTTAGGGAAATGCCCAGAGATGTGCAGAGATTCAATCCCTCCCCAAAGATCTGTTTCTGAGCGATGAAATTGGTCTTACTCTGGTCATTGTTAAAAATTCAAAGACATTTTTTGTTGTACAAATGTTTATTATTCTTAAAAAATCAAATATTTAGACAAACTATCTTAAGCTCCTCTGGGAATCCAGACTCAGCAGCCATTGGGTTAGGATAAGAGTTGTTCTCAGCATAGACCCAAGGCAGTCCATAGGCTCTTACCCAAACACAGCATCAAGCCACTGAGTTCCACAGGGGCATCACAGCCTTCTGGCCATGGCATTGCAAAGCCCTGTCAGTAGAAAACCTGCATTGTTAATTCCTGTGGGACAAGTGAGGCACAGCTCAGAAGGACAAAGGTACCAGGCGCACCTGGTCCAGAGAGCAGGATCCATGCTTGCTTTTTCATGGTGTGTCTGTCACGAACATCCCTGCAGAAAGTTGGCATCTGCATGGGGAGATGACATTTTAATCCAGGGCTGTAGAAGTGTGGGCTTTTAGGGATGTAGGCATGTGTTTAAACCCTGCCTTGATGGTGCTGTGTGACATCATTGCTTGACAACCCTCACTCATCTGTGGCATGAGAGTGATTTAGACTTTGAAAAGAGATGAACAGAAAGTTCCCAGCACAGTGGGATCCATCCAGAAGATACTTAGGAGGTATTATTATTTAGGTTCTAAGAGCTTACTCTTTTGGCTGAGGTTGGAGTAGGAGGTGTGCCTCTATGCTCCAGCATAGACTGAATTTTATCACCAGGGTCAAAGCGGGCTAGGGAATCTCAGATGGGAATATTCACCAGAGAGATAGGGATGAGAAGTAGCACCCTGGCTCCTAGGCTCCACACAGAAGCAACCTCGGATGGATGCGAGTGCCCCAGCCCAGGAGCCCTGGCGTCAGCTCCATTGTGTGAGGGGTAGAGGAGAGGTCCCTCTGCCTTAGCCTCATTGCTCTGCAATGACTCCTATCATCAAAATCTCAGCTCTGGATCTTAAGACATGCACTGGAATGGGTCCTTCTAAGTGCACCTGACTTCCTGCTGAGGAGAAGGCTCAACTCTCCTGGTATTGGACTATCAACACTTTGCTGGGGCTCAAATCACACACCATCATTTCTGCACTTGGCAACTAAGACTGGCCCTGAGCTCCAGGCTTAGGTATAGAAAGGTGGCTTTGATCAGGGCCTTTAGACACCAGAACCAGCATGTTCCCTTGACGCACACACAGTCAAAAACACTGTCACACACTCATGTGTGCACTCACATTCTCACATATATATGGACACATTCATGCATACACCATCAACACATCTGCACACACATGCACATACTCAAGCACACATTCCCACTCTCACAACTGATGCATGCCCTCTCACATTTGCATTCACAGACATATAGTTACACTCACAGTCTCTTTAACACGTGCTCACAAGTGGAAGGAGATTATCATGGCAGACAATGGAGCAGTTGCATTTCTTCTGACACTGATTAGGGATTCAAATCCCACTAGTGCTAGAGCAACGAGAAGAGGGAGCAGACACATTATCACTGGAACTCACTACAGAACATGTGCAGACCTCAGAGATTAGACTTCCAAGTTTTTATCAAGAAACATTTCATTTTGTTATGTTTCTTCGATATATATATATATATAATTCTTTTCCCCCCTTTTTCCTCCTTTCTGGTTTTTGACATGCACTTGACTGCCAACTGGATAAGTTTTCATGATCACATAAAAACACCTGCTGTTTTTTTTCTTTTTTTAATTTCCTGTTTGTTTGTTTGTCAGTTTGATTGTAGCTGCTGTATTGTTTTGTTAGTCTTTTCAGCTTTCCTTCTATTTCTTTTCCTTCTATTCTCTGTTCTTTGCTTTTCTTTTTTCTTCCAGCAAAACCTTCATCTCCTCTATTTTCTCTCAGTACACATTCGGACAATACAACCTCCTCTCTAACTTCCTCTTACTTTTTCTCCTCTCTCCATGGCTTCTAATTAGTATATATCATCCGACCCCCCATTATTAGTGCTGTGTAACCATTATTACCATGAATATCAACTTCATTAATTAATGTAGGTTTTGAAGTCTAACATAGGGGATATTCAAACTTTATGGTTGAAAAAAGCAATGACTAACACTAACATTTGTTCCAAAGGTGGAATTTAAGTTTGGGTTATATTTGATATAAAAGAACCAAATTAATACCACTTATTGTATGCATTGACTGTTTGAATTGATAAACTCATAGTAGCTCAGGGGGAGCTGAAAAATCTCATTAGCAGAGCACAGGTTAGGGATTGGACTTCTGAATTGAACTTCTCCAATATTGCCTCATCTCAAATTAAGGATGCAACAAAATCTCCAATCCTACAACAAAGAAAAATCCTAAAGAGAAACAAACAGATAGAGAGCTCAGACCAAGAATTTGCTTCAATTTAAGGAGGACAAAGAAACCTGAGCAGAACCCCACCCCATACCTGTGTGTTCCCAAGACTCTGGTCCCATCACATCAGGTGCACCAGTCTGCTCCAAAGAATTCACACCCAAACACCACCCAACTACAATGCACACCCACCTGGTACAGAGTTATGGGGCCCATCCCATCACCAAGGAGCCCAGATCCCAGAGCAGCATATATGTCGATCCAGTCTGGCCTGACCCACTCCCCTGGGACCCTACCACCCAGTGGCACACTCCTACAACTTAGTATCAACAACGCAGCGGGCAGCTCACCAACCCCATCAGGTCCTAAGTCCGAATACTGGAACCTAGATCTAAAGGTGTAACAAAATAAGGCTCCAGGCAGAAACAGCATTCTGGAAGAAAGATGTCACCTGAGCAGCGGGGGTCAAATTCACTCCTTTACGTGTAGGGAAGAAGTAGCCAGAGACTAGTCTAGCATTCACACAGGGAACCCCAATTCAAAAATCCAAAAGAAGCTCTCCAAAGATGAAGAATCAAAGTAGAAGAGGTTCACCTCAAACCCACAACTCCCCTAGGAGGAATCCATGGCCATGGACTGGGAGGAAAATCTAGAACAAATAATCAATGATCTCATAATGAAAAGTAATAATGAACTAAAAGAAAAGCTAATAAAGGGAATGAATAAGAAAACTCAAGAGTTGAGAAACTCTATCATCAAAGAAATAGACATACTCAAAAAGGAAGTTACAGAGCTAAAATCTGAAGTTAATGACATGAGAGGAACCATGGAAGAACTTAAAAATATTCTAACTTCTGTAGAAAATACAACCTCAGCTATGGAGAAAGAACTTCTGACAATGCCGACAGGCTGAGCAAGCTTGAGCGAATGCATGACAGAAAGAAAAACAACTTAAAGAACATGAACAAATTTTTTTTAATGCCTAGGATGAAATGAGAAGAAATAATCTGAGAATAATTGGGATACAAAAAGAAATTGAAACACAAATAAATGGCATGAGAAACCTCCTCAAGGAAATCGTTAAAGAAAAATTTCCCATATAAAAATAGAGTCAGATATGCTCATCCAGGAAGCTTACAGGGCTAATCAAATGAGAAACTCAACAAAATACATCATATTCATAATGTGCAACAGGGATATCAAGGGAGAAACGCCAAATCACATTCAGAGGTAAATCGATAAGAACTATCTCTGACTTTTCAGCCCAGACACTGGAGGCAAGAAGGTCACTGACAGAAATCTTTCAATGTTTGAATGACCACTATATGCAACCAAAAATACTATACTTGGCAAAAATCAGCTTCATACTTGAAGGGGAAATAAGAATTTTTCATGATAAGATTAAACTTGTAGCATTTGTGAACAGAAAACTAGTCTTACAAAGAATCCTTGAAGATATGCTTCAGATAGAAGAATAAGGAATCGATACCCAAAGCCCACAAACCAAGATCATTTAGTAAAGGTACACCCTATCAATACCCAACCAAGACGGCACAGAACTTACTAATAATATGCAATGATTATGAACCACATACACACTTCTATTATAACACTGAATGTGAATGGTTTAAATGCACACTCAAAAGACACAGATTAGCACACTAGATCAAAAAACAAAAACCAAAATATGCTGCTTACAAGAGTAAGCACTACTTAAGAGTAAGTAATGAGTACTTAACTTAATTACTGAAGTAATTACTACTTAAGAGTAAGTAATGAGTACTTAACTTAATTACTGAAGTAATTACTACTTAACAGTAAGTAATGAGTACTTAATTACTGAAGTAATTACTACTTAACAGTAAGTAATGAGTACTTAATTACTTAAGTAATTACTACTTAAAAGTAAGTAATGACTGCTAAGTAGGCATTACTTAACAGTCAATGACATCCACGGAATAAGGGTGAAAGGATGTAAAAAAAAAATCTACCATGTGCATGGCTCAAGAAAGCAAGCTGGTATCCCAATACTTATATCTGACAAACTAGATTTCAAACACAAACTAATCAAAAGAGAAAAAGAAGGTCACTACTGAGTAGTAAAGGGAACCCTACAACAAGAAGATGTAACCATAGTAAATATATACTCTCCAAATAATAGTCCCCCAACAATGTGAATAAATTGCTTGGTGACATAAAATTACTTGTGGACCTCAATATGATAATACTGGGTGACTTCAACACTCCTCTGTCACCAATAGACAGATCATCAAAACAAAAAATCAATAAAGAAATCTCCAGCCCAAACAACTCCATAAATCAAATGTACTTAACAGACATATAGAATATTCCACCCCAAATCAGTGGAATACACCTTCTTCTCAGCAGCACAAGGATCACTTCTCCAAAATAGACCATATTCTGGTTCATAAAGGAAATCTGAGGAAATATTTAAAAGTAGGCATTATTCCATGTATCCTATCGGATCATTACACCATGACCCTAGCAATGAACAGCAAAAATCATAACAGAAAACACTCATATTCATGGAGATTGAATAATACTCTATTAAATGAAGAGTGTATCTAAGAAGACATGAGAACAGAAATCACAAAATTCCTGGAAGAGAATGAGAATGAAGACATGATATAGCTAAACCTCTGGGACAGCATGAAAGCATTCTTTTTTATTGAAAGAGAGAAGAAGAAGAAGAGAGAGAGAGAAACAATTTTATTTAGTTTTACATGTGGCTTTCGTTACTCCAAGATTTTGTTGTGTATGTGGTGCTGGGGTTTGAACTCACATCTCATGCATGCTGGGCAAGTGCTGTAACCTCCGAGCCACCACTCCAACCCCAAGTGTGAAAGCATTCTTAAGGGGAAAATTTATAGCACTGAATGCCCACATTAAAAATCAAGAGAGAGATCCCACATAAAAAAAACTCATGCTCCACCTCAAATCCCTACAAAAATATGAACAATCTAATCCCAAAGCCACCAGAAGACAGGAAACAATCAAGATCAGAGCTAAAATCAATGAAATTGAGAAAAAAAACAATAAAAAGAACTGATGAAACAAACAGCTTGTTCTTCAAAAAAATAAATAAAATTGATAGACCCCCTAACCAATCTCACTAAAAGAAGGAGAGATATGAAGCAAATAAATAAAATCACCAATGAAAAGGGAGTGATCACCACTGACCCCATGGAAATGCAATGAATTATAAGATCATATTTTGAAAATCTATACTCCTCTAAATTAGACAATACAGAAGACATGCACAAATTTCTAGACACATATAACATCCTAAATTGACACAGGTCAATATTGAATTTCTAAACAGCCCCATAACAGGCACTGAAATCCTTACAGCAATTAAAAAAGCCTACCAAAGAAGAAAAGCCCAGGACCTGATGGTATCTCCACTGAGATTTATCACACTTTTGAGGAGGAGCTAACACCTCTCCTCATAAAGCTATTCCAAGAAATTGAAAAGGAGGGAACTTTGTCAAACACACTTTATGAAGCAAACTTAACTGTGATATTAAAACCAACAAGGTCACATCAAAAAAAGAAAAATACAGACCAATATCACTGATGATCCTAGATGAAAAAATCTTTAATAAATTTCTAGAAAACTGTATTCAAAAACATATCAAGAAGATCTTTCGTCATGATCTAGTGGGCTTCATTCCAGGTATGCAGGGCTAGTTCAACATACACAAATCAATTAATGTAATCCATCACTTAAACAGAATTAAGGACAAAAACAATATGATAATCTCAATTGATGCAGAAAAGGCCTTTGATAAAATTCAGCACCTTTTTAGGTCCAAAACTCTAGATAAAATAGGGATCAAAGGAACTTATCTAAGCTATGTAAAGGCTATATATGCCAAACCCTTGGCTAGTTTAATACTAAATGGAGAAAAGCTGAAAGAATTTCCACTAAACTCAGAAACAAGACAAGGTTTCCCTCTCTCACCACATTTATTCAATATAGTTCTTAATACCCTAGCTGGAGCAATTAGGCAAGAGAAAGAAACCAAAGGGATAATTGGAAGAGAGGAAGTCAAATTCTTGCTTTTTGCTGATGATATGATCCTTTATTTGGAAGATCCAAAAACCTCCACCAGAAAACTGCTTGAGCTTATAAGCAGATTTAGGAAAGTGGCAGGCTACATGATCAATACCCATAAATCAATAGCTTTCCTATACACTAACAATAAATGGGCAGAAGAAGAAATCAGGAAATCAGTCCCATTCACCAATATCCTCAAAAAGAATAAAATACCTGGGAATTAATCTAACAAGGGAAGTCAAAGACCTTTACAATGAAAGTTATTGGACACTGAAGAATGAAATTCAAGATGACCTGAGAAGAAGGGAAGATGTTCCATGCTCTTGGTTAGGCAGAATAAATATAATCAAAATGACCATTCTGCCAAAACCACTGTACAGATTCAATGCAATCCCCATCAAGATAGCAATGTCATTCTTTACAGATATAGAGAAAGCAATTCTCAAATTCATTTGGAACAATAAGAAATCAGAATAGCCAAAACACTACTAAGCAAGAAAGATGAAACAGGTGGCTTTGCTATACCAGATCAAAAAATATAATGTAGAGCTGTAGTAACAAAAACAGCATGGTACTGGTATCAAAATAGGAATGAAGGCCAATGGAATAGAACAGAAGATCCTGAAACAAACCTGCAAATCTGTAAACATCTGATCTTTGACAAAGGGGGACAAAATATAACATGGAGGAGAGAGAATATTTAACAAATGGTGCTGGACAAACTGGACAGCTTCTTTCCAGAGGGGCTGTACCATTTTGCAGTTCCACCAACAGTATGCTGGTGGATTAGACCCTTATCTCTCACCTTGCTCAAAAGTCAAATCAAAATGGATCAAGTAACTAGAAATTAAACCATCTACCATGCAACTATTGGAAGAAAAATTAGGACCAACTCTCCAGCATTTGGGAGTAGGCAAAGACTTTCTCAACACGTCTCCTGAAGTGAAATAAGTAAAGTTAAATATCAGTGAGTGGGATGTCAAAAAGCTAAAAAGTTTTTGCACAACTAAGGATTGATCAAAATTGTCAAGAGACCTCCTGCAGAATGGGAAAGAATCAAGGCCTGTGATTTTTCTGACAAGGAGCTAATGCACAGAATTTACAAAGTCCTCAAAAATCTCAACCTCAAAAACATAAACAACCCAATCAATAAATGGGTCAAAGAGCTATATAGAAGCTTCTTAACAGACATTGAGCAAGCCGATGAATACATGAGAAAGTGCTCTAAATCACTAGTAATCAGAGAAACACAAATCAAAACCATATTAAGATTTCACCTCACGCTGCTCAGATTGGCAAAAATGAATAATATAAACATTAATAGATGCTGCATGGGTTTTGGAGAACACTAGCATACTGTTGGTAGAACTGCAGACTGGTATAGTCCCTCTGGAAAGCAATTTGGAGAATCCTCAGAAAATTAGGGATGAGCCCACCATGTGATCCTGCTATTCCTCTCCTGGGTATTTTTCCAGGGGATTTAGAATCAGCACACTACAGTGACACAGCAAAATCTATGTTCATAGCAGCTCAGTTTACAATAGTTAAATTATGGACCCAACCCAGATGCCTCTCTCTGGATGAATGGATCCGAAAACTGTGGTATATATACACCATGGAGTTCTACTCAGCAATTAGAAACAATCATATTGCAGCCTTTGATGGGAAATGGATGGCGATGGAAGAAATCATGTTGAGTGAAGTTAGCCTAACCCAGAGAATCAAAGGTTGAATGTCTTCACTTATATGTGGAGGCTGAAGCTAAACCCAGGCCTGTGTGAAAGTTAGTCAATCTCATGCATTAGACCTAGCAAAGGTATAGTAACACATAATCTAGGGCACTCATACTTATGTATCAAGAAGGATGGGTGAGGGAGCTGGTTGCGGGGGAGGAAGTATAGAGAAGGATCTGGGGGATAATTCTGATTTATAAATATATACATATCATATTGTTACTTTGGATACATTTTTGATTGTACAACAACTAAATTTCTTAATAAAAGATCTAATTAGTAATATGGCATAATTTTATCTTTTCACCTAGAGTGTGGTGTATTGCAAAGTACATTAGCATCAGAATTGGAGCATTTCATTTTAATTTTAACAGGTGTTATTTTTGTAACTTTGGAAATATAACTTCTTTAAGACTAGCTCTCTCACTATAAAACAAGGGCTGTGTAAAGTTTCTTTAAGGGGCATGTTCATACCTCTATTTCATTAGTGTAACATAAAGATTGATGATATTTTGGTATTTATCTTGAATTCCTTAAAAAATAAGTAAATAAATCTATTCTCCAATTCAAATCCCTACAAGAAAAGGAACAGTACAATCACAAATCCAACAGAAGGCAGGAAATAATGAAGACCAGAATTGAAATCAATGAAATTGAGAACAAAAAAGCAATACAAAGAATCAACAATTGAAAGATTTGGTTATTCGAAAAACTAAATAATTTGACAGAGCCCTAGCCAACCTTACCACAAGGAAGAATGAAGTGAAGCAAATCAACAAAATCAAATATTAAAATGGAAAAATCACTTGACTTAACCTAAATCCTGAGGATAATCAGAAGTTATTTTGAAAAACTATACTCTTCCAAGTTTGATAATCTGGAAGACATGGACAAATACCTAGTCACATAGGCCATTCCCAAATTAACACAGGAGGACATTGAGAATCTAAACAAACCAATCATAGATAGCAAAATTGAAACAGCAATCTAAGGCTTTCCAAAAAAGAAAAGCCCAGGATCTGATGGATTCTCAGCAGAGTTTTACCAGACCTTTACAGAAGAATTAACACCCTTCCTTAGTAAACTATTCCATGAAATTGAAAGGGATGGAACCCTCCCAAATACTTTTTCTGAGGCAAATATAACCCTGATACAGAAATCCAACAAAGACATATCAAGAAAAAAACTACTGACCAATTTCCCTGGTGAACATAAACACAAAAATCCCTAATAACATTCTAGCAAACTGCATCCAAAAACGCTTCGAAAAGATAATTCATTTTGATCAAGTGGGCTTCATTCCAAGAAGGCAAGGCTGTTTCAACAAAAGCTAATCAACATATATGATTCACCACTTACAGAATTAAAGACAGAAACCCTATGATCATCTCAATTAATGCAAAAAAGCCCTTGCTCAAAACTCTGGAGAAGATAGGAATCAAAGGAAGATACTTTAATTATTTAAAAGCCATTTATGACAAATCCATAGCCAACATTATACTTAATGGTGAGAGACACAAACCATTCATGCTAAATTTGAGTACAAGAAAAAGCTATTCACTCTCACCACTCTTCTTCAAAATAGTCCTCAAAATCCTAGCCAGAACTATTAGACAAGAGAAGGAAATCAAAAGAATTTGAATAGGTAAAGAGGAGTCAAGCTATCTGTATTTGCTGATGACATGATCCTATGCCTAGCAGACCCAAAAAGCTCTATCAGAAGACTACTAGAGTTTATAAATGAATTTAGCAAAGTGGCTGGTTACAAGATCAACACTCGTAAATCAATAGCTTTCTTATACTCCAGCAGAGAATCTGCTGAAGAAGAAATCAGGAAATTCATCCCATTCACAATAACCTCCAAAAGAATAAATTACTTGGGCATTAATGTCATAAAGCATATAAAGGGCCTCTACAATGAAACTATCAAATATCAAAAACAGAATTTGAAGAAGACTTGAGAAGATGGAAAAACATTCCATGTTCTTGGTTATGCAGAGCCAATATAATTAACATGGCTATTCTGCCAAAAGCCCTGTATATATTCATTGCAATCCTCATCAAGATACCAATGACATTCTTCATGGATACAGAAAAAGCAATTCTCAAATTCATTTTGGAGTAACAAGAAACCCAGAATAGCCAACACATTACTAAGAAAGAAAGATGAAGCATAAATAAAAATCAAATTGAAATGCATCAAAGAATTAAAAATTAAACCAGCAACTATACAATTGTTAGAAAAAATAGGATCAATTTATAATAGCTAAACTATGGATCCAGCTCAGATTCCCTTCACTGGATGCTGGATGAGTGGATTCACACAACACACACAAACACACACATACAATGGAGTTCTATTCTGATATTAGAAAGAACAAATATCATTGCATTTGCAGCCAAATAAATTGAAACGGGAAAAAAATTATGCTGAGTGAAATATCCCAAACACAAAGACTTAAGGGCCAAATGTTTTCTCTCATATGTGGAGGATCAAGTAAAATCTAAGACAAGATGAAAGTAGCTGAGTTTAAGGAATAAATTCACCGTAGTTGAAATTTCACATAAGCTGGGGGAAACATACCTATGAAGGTGGGGGCAGAAGGGAGGCAGACAAGGAGGAGGGAGTGATAAGGGGGTTAACAATACAATTGGGAGTACTCAACTCCCATTAGAAGCCTTACTATACACAGGCAGGCAGAGAAACTCAGAAGTGTCAAAAACCAGTATATATATATATATATATATATATGTATATATATATATATATATATATATATACATATATATATATATATATATACATATATATATATATATTCATATCAAATTATAGTATGGGGGGATTACAGAGGAGAGGAGACGTGAGTTTGGGGAATGAATGAAGGGTAGTAGATCCTGGACTAGGATTGACCTTAACTTACTATCTCTCTATGTCAATATCCATGTATGCATGAATATGTAACAATTCCCTCCAATATGTAAGACTATGCACAACTATGCTGAACAGATATAAAAATATATATAAAAATTAGGGATGGAACCACTGTACGACCCAGCTATATCATTCCTGGGTATTTTTCCAGAAGAAATATAATCAGCATATTATAGTGATATAGCTACATCAATGTTCATACAGCACAATTCACGATAGCTAAATTGTGGTATCAACCCAGGTGCCCTTCTCTCAATGAATGGATCAAAAAATGTGATATATGCATACAATGGAATACTACTTAGCTATTAAGCAATGAAATTATGGCCTTTGTGGGTAAATAGATGGAAATGGACAAAATTACTCTACGTGAAATTAGCCAAAGATTTGGCTCAAAGATTGAATATTTTCTCTTCTATGTGGAAGCTAGAGTAAACCTAAGGATAGGGTAAAATTAGTTCAGTTTATATACATGAAATTCAGAGTAACATACAATCTGAGAGAAGTCTAGTTATGAAGGGGGGGTGGACAGGTGAGGGAAGGAGGATGGGGAGGATGTGGGTAATAAAAATAAGTACTTTAATATATACTTTACTTCCCGTGAGAAGCTAAGTAATGCCCATGAAGGCCCATCAAACTGGAAATGTCAAAAAAATTCTATATGTATATATACATTTATAGTTGTAATTGGGGGAATGTAATGAAGTGGATGAGGTGGGTGGAAATCCTGGGTAAGGATCAGGTTCAAGTCATACTTTCATATCCTGTGTGTGTAGGAATGAGTAGAAATGAATCCCTTCACTATGTGGGACTATGATACACCAACAAAATTTAAAAATAATAAAAATGTACTTATTTATGCACACATACACACACTCATATGGCACTGGGTACCATGTAGGCAGCACAGAGAATATTCCTCAACAGGACACACTGAAACTCTGGGGGGTGGAACAATCCCAGGGTACATGCTGAGGGCATGGGGGATGTGGGGAGGGCCTGTGAAGGTGAACATGGGGTCCATTACTTGCTGGGCCTTTTGCCCTTTATTGTTGCCCCAGCTGAGCCTGTGGACACTGGGCTGTACCCCAGCACTGTACCCCAGGTCTTACCCACAGTGAACATGGCCTTGTCTGGTGAGCCAATGTTCTTGCTTTTATTGCTGTAATCAATGCTTGGGGTCGTTACATCAAAGTGCCACCCTCACCTCCCTCCTGGTTGCCAGGGAGTCCATGGATCTCTGGCTCTCTCCTCAACTCCACAGCTTGAGAAGGCTGTATACTAGATGTTTACCATGAAAGAGGCCCTACAGCTCCTATGTCCAGGCAATGCCTACCTCTGCCCCCATACCTGTCATAAGGTGAGTGGCACTCAGTGTGCACAAGATGATGATGAATTTCATCTGATCAGTCCCACTAATCTTCTTACCTGCTGCCTTTAGATCCTAGCATTGGGACACCCAGAACAAGCCTGTGAAGAAGAAAATGGAGGTAAGGGACTGAAGCCCAGGGTCCTCGAGCTGGGACTGATGGTCAGGCTCTTGCTAGGGTCAGCCTGGGAGAGGTGAGTCCACACACAGTCACCTTGCCATAAGGCCCATGATTATGTCTGTATCACATTCTGTGAAGGGCACAAAAGGGCTGCCACACTTTGCCTTACCCTATCGCAGAGCTGTGTACGGAAACTGGCTTTCCAAGAAAAGCACAGAAGAGCCCCATCCTGAAGTCAAAGACCATACTGCAATAAGAGGCCATATCCCCAAAAAGGAGTCTGAGGAAGCAGAAAAGGCAGAGTCTCATTTAGCCAGCCAGCAATGGAGCCCAGGTATTTTTCCAAAACATCCCCTCACCAGGGCCCTTAAGTGACATGGAGCTACTTCCCTCTAAAGCCAAGCTCTCCACTTCTCCATACCTCCCTCCACAAGGAACAGCTGCTGGCTTCTCCACAATGCAGGCTCAAGTGTACATCCCATACACATTCAAACATGAAGCTCAACCCTAACCCCCAGCAGGGGTTCTTTCTCAGATCTCTCCACACCCCTCCTTCCAAGTTGCATTTCAAGGTTTCTTTATCTATCCATCTCCTACCCTCTGGTCCCATCCCTGCTGTGACTCCTCTATCTCTGGGAAGTTCCTTCTCAGCTTCCTCCCCAGGGCCTGATACAGCTGGTGGCCAAGTGTAGTCTGAGCTGACCTCAGCATCAGAGGTTCTGCGTCTATGTTGTCTCAGGCCCCCCAAGTGGCCAACATCCAACACCAGGCAGGAACCCATTCACCCTGATCATCCCCACTTACCCAAGCTTTCCACCAGGCCATCTCCTTCACCTTTCCCAGGGAGACGAAGAAACACTTGTCTCTCACTTAACTCAGACTGGACACTTTAGGCTCCTGCTACTCAGTCACTCAGGTGATCAGGCAGCTCTGATGATGGGTATGATGTTATAAGAAGGCCCCACCCAGCACAACCCCTGCCCTCCTCCTCTTCCCCTCTGTGCCATGCTTGGCTCTAGACCCTTCCTGTGTCTCCCAGGCCCCACCCAGGCACTTCCCAGGACTGCACTGGGGAACACACCATTCTCTGTAGACTGGAAATTCTGAGCCAGCCTTTAAAAATCCACTTGGTAAACACAGTTGGAGCTTTGTGCAGGATTTGTTAAATCCTGACAATAAGAAAAAGGAGTAAAAGCGTCCCTTCCACTTATTGCACAGTTTCTACTTCTCAACAGTGTGATGGGCAGCTTAGCAAAGGACACCAGGAAAGAGCACACTCCATTCATTGGGGTGTAGCTATGTCTGAACCCTTTAACTACTCTGATTACCCTCCCTGTGAATCTCTGTAATAGCCCTGAGAAGTAGTACAACTGCTGCATGCTAGAGTAGGAAGCAGAACTTCTAGATAATTTGTCCAAATGATTAATCTTGCAAGAAACAATCACAATCATCAGACCTGTTGGACTTCTGGGCTCCTGCTCCCTGCTGAGATCCCCAGAACATTGGCTGCCAAGAGAAGATGGAATACCTCTGGGAGGAGGTTTGTTCTGTCTCCCTGGGATTTGTCTAACCTGGGACTCCTGCCTAGAAGCTTCCCCAATATGTCTCTGCCCACACCACTGTTTAATATAGCTGGATCCTACATACTATTCTACATAGACACCCTGCCTTGGGACCAGTTCTCTATCCCAGGAAGACTCTCAGAATCCCCACAGCTTCAAGCCCTGAGGGAAACACAGCCTAATGTTGATTTTTTTCAAATCCAGTGAATTCTCTCATGTAACAGTTAAGAATTGGCCTTTAATGCAAAATGTCCAGGTTCTTGACCCCAGACCAATGCTCTTTCCTCTGCACAAATGGATTCAGCCACTCTGAATGCATGTACACATACACATGTATACACATGTACACATGCCCACACAGGGCCATGACTGGGCCATTTGGGGCCAGACCCTTTTGGAGGGTCTGACCAAAGTCTAGTTATGCTGGTGATTGAGATGGGTCCCCTTGAAGGAGTAACAGTGTAGAGTGTCCTAGGCTTTGCCCAGAAAGAAATGCCATCTCCTGATACAAGAACAGGCTCCAGGTCTTGGTGCAGGAAGAATGCATGACATGGCCCTGCCCTCTGTGGTTCACAGGGGCCACTAGCATAGTGAAGCCGTAGGAGAGCACTGGACCTTATGTGGACTTCCTGCTGCCAGGGCTCACATCCTCCTCTCAGGCCCTATCCCTAGCAACACCCACAGTCAGGAACCCATCTTCTTCCTGGCCTGGCTCTAGGATGCCCAGCATCTGTCATCATTCTTTCTGGTCTCATTTCTGCCAACCTCATTACACTCCATGGGACATTTTCCTGGGCCAGTCCTTCCCCTGCATATCTGTGGATGTGACCCTGGTGCAGCTCTTTAGGATCACCTGGTCACATTTTCCAACCTCTGAGCTCAGAGACCAGAGCCTGCCTTCATCCTCCTCTTCTGTAGAGAACCCTGGGCTCAACTACCAGTATCATCTATCAAGTTCCTTGATACAGCCAGCTTCTGGTATAGTGTATGGTCAGCACATCCTCCCTAGAACCCTTCACCCACACACTTGTGCCACATTCTGCCTTGTGCCTGTTTTCCCTCTCCTGTTTGGTCTTTCCTCTCTCCTGTGTGAGCACTGAGGCAATTGGCAGATGTGACTGTGGGTCTCCCTCCTATCTAGAGTGATCCTCTTCCCCTGGGTTACTCAGCTGACCATGGCCATGCCATGCCACTGAGTCAGACCAGGAGAGGGTGCGGAAGCCTTGATGATCCTTCTTTGTGCCCTACTGAGTGAACTCTGATCCTGGAGGAACACAGACCTTGGGAGACTTTCTGAGCACTAAGTTTTGAGTCCTCAGGGAAGAATTCATTGTACCCTGAGCTTTCATGCTCAGGCCACACAAGTTAATGAGGATGGCAGAAGCTGGCCCTGTGCCTGGCTATGCTTAGGATCCAGCCTGGGTGAGCTCATGTAGTTCCCCAGATCCCAGTCCACATGTTACTTACAATCCAAGGGGTGCTGGGCTGTGCTGCTTTCTGGATGCTGAACTGTGTGTGCAGTGCTGGCTGAGATAGGAAAGCACAGAATGCAGTTTGAAAAAGGGGCAGGGGAATCTGATTGAATTGAACCTAGGGTGCTGGAAAAGGCTGCTGTGGGAAATAATCTTCTCCTGGACGCTTCAGGATCATAAGAGTTATCTAAGAAGCAGTGGGGAAGCATCAAGTTGAAGCCTTGACAGTGGTTCTTTTGTACAGATGAAGTGTGTGTGCACAGGGACGGAGCTTGTGCATGAAGTCCAGCCTGCACCTTACATGTAATAGGTGTCCAGCTGACTCCAAGCCATGTAATGTCAGAAGAAAGAGGGAGATGTACGCACAAACTTGTAGCATGAGAGGATGTGGCCTGTTCCCGTGGAAAATGTCGGTGGACTCAGGAAAGAAACAATAAGGTGGGGCTGGAGATCCTGGGTGAGGCTTGAAGATGTGGACAGAAGATGTCGGAGATTAGCCTGGGTGCATTGAAGAGGTTCTGAGGGGTTCCTCTTATGTGTCTTCTCAGGGCCTCCCCAAGTGGTGGGAGGTGCAGAGTACAATAAAATCTTCTGTGAGTACTCAGAGCAGTGTGCTTAGACAGTTTCCCATCTCTTTGCGATTCTGTGGCTGGTCCTCACCCAGAAGTTGAAGTTTTGTCAGTGTAGCAAAAGGTGAAGCAAGATCGTAGGTAGGAAGTGGAGTGAAGGAGTATTGGCAGCAGGTGGCAGAGGTTAGAAATAGTTACTGTGGTATAAATGGGAGATGTCCATACGGATGCTGGGGAGAGACTGGGTCAGCTAGAATTCCAGACCTGATTGAAGACTCCCCTGATCCCTCAACACTGGACATGTTTAAACCCCCATATACCGACCAGCAACAGGGCCTGCCCCATCCACGGGGCCAGCTCTTTACCCTTGATCAGCCTGGTGACGAGGAATCCTTCTCCAGCCCTCATGGAACTTAAGTAGACTGAGTCGCCCGTGTTAGCCACCTCCGTGGTTTCTCCCGTTTGTGTCTTTCCTGGCAACTCAGCCGACCAATTAGTGTGTCTGTGCTTGCTTAAGCTCCAGAGGCCTCCTATCAGCCTTGTCCATGAGAATGGGAGAAAGAATTGCAACGTTCCTCAGCCCCTCACCTGCTCCTCGGGTGCCACTCTCTTTTCTGTTTTTCCTCTCACTTAAACACACTGCACTGCTGGCATCATGAAGCACACCCCCTGGAGGGCCTGCAGAGGGTGGGCAACCTGGGGGAAGCACATGGAGACCTGGGCTGCTGGCAGAAGACTGGGCCACCACACCTGACCTGGCCCTCCCACGATCTGACTCACTTATCTCCTCTCACAGAGACTCAGGTCCCTGGCATCAGGCAAGGATCTGATTGCTCATCTCATCACCAGCAACCCCTGTCCCAGCTCACCTCTATTCCACTCTTAAGGACTGCAGAGTGGACCCTTGAAGTTTCGTGATCCCTGAAAAAGTACCATGAATGACATTTTCCTACCAAGGCATAGCTCTTCATCCCCATTCATTTCTTTTCTCTTTTGGATGTTCACAGTAGCACATCATTAATCTTCCTCTCTGAAGTTCTTGTTCATGTGCCCTGCCCTCTCACACAGGTGAGTATCCCAAGAGCATTCTGAATTAACTGGGTCTCCTACTTGCAAATCTGTAATGTTTATTCCTTGGGTTACAGTGACTGAGGCTTTTGGCCACTGTGGGAATGAACTCACCAGGGGATGTGAAACCCTGGTCTCCTTAACCTCAGTAGCTCCAGTACAGGCTGGAAGCTGCCTGCAAATCCACATTCACCTTTTCCTAGGCTGTAGCTAAATTGCAGGATTTTCTGCAGGAGGCAGATCTTTCTCAGCTCACTTTAGTTAGGGCCATGTGGCCATGCATGCTACCTAGTTGAGCCTGCCCTTCCCTTTCGGTTAACTGGAAGGCCATCACAGAAGGTTCCCACCTGCTAGTGCTACCTCCTTCAGGTTGGAGTCCTTGAATGACAATGGAGCTGCATCATGGAGTCCATAAGATGATTGGGTGAAGACCCAGAGGGTGCCTTCCTGTGAAATGTCCTTGGCACCCTACAGTTGCAACAGAATCTGTAACTCTCCTCTCTGGTTCCTGTTCCATGCAGCTGCACATGATGGGGTCCTGCCAACTGCCAGCCACCTCCACCCCACCAGCAGTAAATGGGAACACTCAGGCTTTATTAAAATCTCTGTATATACAGAATGAGGGGCCTTTATTCTTTGGAAAACAATAAGTATAAAAAATGAAAAGCTCAGGAGGCGTAGGCAGGAAGATTGCAAGTTTGAAGCCAGTCTCAGCAACTCAGCAAGACCCTAAACAACTTAGTGAGACCCTGTCTCAAAACGACAAATAAAAACTGAGCCGTGGATGTGGCTCTGTGTTTATGGGCCCCTGGGTTCAATCCCTGGTATAATTAAATGAATAAATAAAATTTTTAAAAGACCAAATGAAGCTCATATTCCATGGCAACTGTCAGGAAGTGAGGTGTGCAAGGGCTGCTCATTCTCTGAAGCATCCACAATTGTTTTGGGAATTATTCTTGTTCATTTCCTTGGCTTTGACTTTTTACCCTGGAGGGTATGAAAATCCCTTATACTCAGCTCAGTGGCAGATATGCTGTCAGGCCCAGAAGGTTGGGTGATACTCAGGTCCCATCAGCTAGTGGGACCCAGATGTGGGGCAGAGAATGCAGTAACTCAAGAGAGTGTTTAACAGACAAGTTGGAGAAACACAAAAAAATAGCAATTCCTGTAGCAGATGTTTGAAATTCTAAAAATGACCCCTCCATACCTAATATAAGGTATTCCAGCACACCCTCGCTGGATACATGAGTATCAGTATGGTTTCCACTATTCATTCAAATCAATCAATCCTGATTATAACCCCAAACTCATCATGTTTCCCAGCATGTGCCTTACAGAAATCCAACTGAAAGATATAAATATATGTTTTATGAGGAAGCTTTCACTACTAATATTAATTTGGCTGTCAATGTGCATTAGAGGGTCTTCCAAGATAGCAGACTATTGGAAGGCTGTTTATTCTGGCTCCATCACATGAGACTTAAAAGCCACAGGAGTACTACCTTTTGGGGATGTGAATGAGAGATGAACTTTGCTAGAGCTCATTACTGGACACTTAGAGATTCTCAGAGACTCAGAAATTAGGGGCAGTGATGAGGGAAGATGGATTACATTTGAGCCAGGTAGGTCATGGTGGCTGCCATAGCACCTGATCAGCACAGAGTGGAGGAAAAACACAGAGATAAAATAAGGTCAGATCCGCCATGGAGTGTCCTGAGTTTGGGAAGAAATCCTGCATTTTTCGGATCCTGTGGCTACTTTACTGCATGAGGGGGGCAACGTGCTTCTCAGCTGGATGCAAGGAGAAGGGGTGGTAGCCATTTTGAACAGGCTGCCCAGTGGAAAGGAGTTCTGAGCAAGCAACTCCACAGTCCTGCCATAAGTCTGACTTGGCCCCAAGGGTGAACCCTATAGAACAAGTGCTAAACAGGCCCTGAAGGTATTTAGCCTAGGGTGATTTGGGTTGGGGGAGGGACAAAGGGGAGCCCAGCTTGCCTCCTTTCTCCTCAACTCGGGTGGCTCACATGACAAGCTAAAGTTGGTTAGGAGTGGGCAAGAGAACACCTAAGATTGAGCGCAGGAAAAGTGGAGAGGCTGTGTTTGTGTCCAGCAGAGAGCATTTAGGATTATACTCTGGCCGCGTGACTCTACCTAAGAAGATTCCTGAGCCTTGGAGCCCCAGCAGAGCCTGGCAAAGGCCAAGTCCTCAGGGTGTGTTCACCCTGACCTCTCCAACCTCTCCTGGGCAGTCTCCATCCAGCAAAACCCCAGAGACTGGACTAGACCTGAGTCCTGCCACCCAGACCTCCACTCTTAGAATCCTGCACACACCCCAATTTGAGATTACATCATTCTAGACTGAGGGACTGTGCTAACAAAACTCAGGTGACAGTGAACATCTACTCTCAAAGTGTATTTTGACCACCTCTGTGGAAATAGTTCCAATTTTCCATTAAGAATTCTTTCATTTGTTTTTGACTTCCTGTTATTTTGTTTTCTGTTTGTGGGTGTGTTTTTGTGGTGCCAAGTGGTACATGGACATACATTCATACACATATTTGCTTTTTATTTTTTTAAATTTTGTTTTTAATTTTTTTTCTTTACTTTCCTTTTTTTCCATCTTTACCCTTTCATAAAATTTCCTTGCCCTGCCTTTAAAATTTTGGTGTTTGATCAGTATATTTTGCTTTGGTTTTTCTAGTCTGTATCTCAAGTTCCTCCTTCTCTCTTTCCTTCTGGTGAAAGACAAATTCTATTGGTCCTTTTTTTACTGTTCCTTTACTGTTACCTCTTATTTTTTCCTCTCTTCCTATCTTATACCTGTCACATTCAATGTCTCTTCTACATTCACTCTTTGAAATTATAAAATCTTTTTTTTCACACTTCTTGTCTCTTAATTCACTGTATCCCTACCAACTTCTTCTATCAATAATCCATTTATATAACTTTGGCTCTCTCCATTAATGCTGTTATAACCATTACAGCTGTAGATGCCAAAGCTGATGCCTGCCATTTGCTTTTAAGCCAAATGTAATTGATGGCTACTTATTATTTTCAACAAAGACATAAGCTGATCCTACCATTATTGTCTTTTGTGGCAATTAACATAGTTGTAATCAAATTTGAAAACAGGTATTCAGTTTAGCGATGTATATTGTTTGCATTGGCTGTTGTTATTGTTTGTTTCCCCATATAATGTGAAAAGTTGAGAATTTATAGGGACACTAAAATTTCAGAGTGGGGATTCTGCTGCTGAACTTAATTCTCCCTGACATTACTCCAACTCAAAAAAGGGAGGCGACATAAATAAATAACTAAAAAATCCAAGCCAGTAACAAGGACAAGGGAGGAAATATCACAGGTATTTGGGTTCTAGGCTTTGAGATTTAACCATGTACCCAGAGAGAAATCTCAGAACTAATAAGGCAATTACACACAAAAGGACACACACAGAATAAGAGGAAGAGAAATCCACTTCCATTGATGTACAAGAATAAGACCCTTGAAAATATGATAAAACTGGTGGACAAATCTCCTCCTCCCAGCCAACTCACAATACCCCAAACAAAGGATCAAAATGATAGTGAAATGGATGAAAACTAAGAGAAAGATTATGAAAAATTGATTACCAAATTGCTCAATGAACTTAAAGAAGATTCAAGGAAGGAATTCAGAGCAATTACAGGAGATGAAAGAGCACTTTAATAAAGAAACAGAAATAGAAAAAAAAAAACAATAACCAAGCAGAACTCCTAGAAATGAAAGACAAGATCAAATTTCAAACTCACTTGAAGACATCACTAACAGATTAGAAGGACTAGAAAATAGAAGCTTAGCCCTTGAAGAAAGAACTTCAGGCACTGAATACAAGTTACAAGATCTCAAATATACAGAAGGAACTAAGGAGAAAAAAATTATAGAACATGACCTGTGTATACAAAATCTCTGGTATAACATCAAAAGTCAAAATCTGAGAATCATGGGGGTAGAAGTGAATACAGAGATACCAACTAAAGGTTTAAAAAAATCTTTTCAATGAGATTGTTACAGAAAATTTCTTCCACATTAAAGACAGACATCCTTATATAGGAAGTTTATAGAAACCCAGATAGACCCCACCAAATAAGAAATTCACCAGGACATTATAATTAAGATGCTCAGCACAGAGAGCAAGGAAAGAATACTAAACACTGTGAGAGAGAAGCAACAGGTCACATTTAAAGTCAAACCAATAAGGATCACTCCTGATATTTCATCTCAGACCCCCAAAACAAGGAGGGCCTGGAATTAGATATTCCAAGCCCTAAAAGATAACAACAGTCAGCTGAGATTTTTACTTCCAGTAAAACTGTTTCAAATTCAAGGGGGAAATAAAAACATTCTATGATCAGAATAAACTAAAAGAATTTATGAGCACCAAACCAGCACTTCAAAGAATACTCAGAGAGAAATTTCATACAGAGCAACAAAAGAAAGATTCCCAAAGTCCACAAGCTAATATAGTTCAATAAAAGAATAACCTACTAAATGAGAATGAAAACAGAATGCAATACAGCAAAGCACCAAAATGGCAGGAAATTACAAACAAATATCCATACTAACACTGAATATTAATGGCCTCAACTCCCCAATGAAAAAACACAGATGAACAGTGGATCAAAAAACAGAATCCAAATACATTTGCTTAAAAGAGACTCGTCTTTTAGGAAAAACACCCACAGACTGAAATGAAAGGATGGCAAAAGTATTTCAGGCATATGGACCAAGAAAACAATTAGGAGTTGTCATTCTCATATCTGATGATGTAGATTTCAAGTAAAATTTAATCAGAAGAGACAAAGAAGAGCATGACATCTTAGTAAAGGGAATAGTCCAACAAGAAGATATAACTGTAGTAAACATTTATGCCCCAAATGTCAATCCACCCATTTACATAAAAAAATACTTCCTGACATCAAACTCCACAAAGACTCCTACACATAATACTGGGGGATTTCAAAACACCCTAACACCAATAGACAGGCCACCAAAACAAAATATCAATAAAGGTATCACCAACCTAAACAAAACTATAAATCAACTGTACCTAATAGATACCTACAGAATACTCTATCTCAAAGCAGAAGAATTTACCTTCTCGCTGCATATGGAACATTTTTCAAAATAGATAATATTCTAGACCATAAAAGAAATCATAGCAAACACAAAAAATGACATAATCCTTTGTATACTATTAGATCATAATGGAACAAAGCTACAAATCAACAGCAAGAAATCACATAAACAAATAGAGATTGAATGCTACTCTTTTGAATGAAGAATACATCAAAGAAGAAATGAGAGCATAAATCAAGAAATTCTTACAAATGAATAAGAACAAAAATACAATATATCAAAATCTCTGGGACAGTATAGAAGCATTACTAAGAGGAAAATTTATAGCATTGAGTGCCTACAATAAAGATTTAGAAAGATCAGAAAATAAATACTTAGGCCTCACCTTAAGTCCTTAGAAAAAGAATGAAACAACCCCAAACCAGTAAAAAAACAGGAAGTAATCAAGATCACAGCTGAAATCAATGAAATAGAGAATAAAAATACAAATAACCAATGAAACAAAGAGTTGGTTCTTTGAAAAGATAAATAGGATTGATGGTAGTCAACATAATCAGAAGAAAAAATGAGATGAAGCAAATCAACAAAATCAGAGATGAAAAGGGAAATATCACCACACACCCCACTGAAATTCAGAGAATTATCAGAACCTATTTTGAAAATTTATACTCCACAAACCTAGAAAATCAGAATACTTGGACACATTTCTAAATGTGTCCTAAATGGAACCAGGAAGATACAGAAATAGACCAAAATCAATCAATGAATTTGAAATAGCAATCAAAAGCCTTCCCAAAAAGAAAAGCCCATGACCTGATGGATTCTAAGCTGAGTTCCACCAGACCTTTACAGAAGAACTAATACCAATTTTTCTAAAGTTATTCCACAAAATTGAAAAGGATAGAACACTCTCAAATACATATATACTATAACCTTGATACTAAAACTTGACAAAGATGCATTAAGGAAAGAAAACTACAGAACAATATCCCTGATGAACATAGATACTTAAGAAAATTTTAGCAAACCACATTCAAAAGTACATCAAAAAGATAATACATCATGATCAAGTGGGTTTCATTCCAGGAATGCAAGGTTGTTTCAACATATGCAAATCTAATGTGATTCATCACTTATACAGAAATGAGGACAAAATCACTGATCATCTCAAAAGATGGAGAAAAAGCCTCTGAAAAAATCCAACACTCATTCATGTTAAAAATACTGGAGATGGGGCTGGAGGGGTGGCTTGGCAGTTACAGCCCTTGCCCAGCATGTGAGAGTACACAAGTTCAAACCCCAGCATGACATACATAACAAAGTCTCGGAGCAATGAAAGCCATGTGAAAAACTAAATAAAAATTGTTTCTCTCTTTCTTTCTCTCTCTCACTGTCCCTCTCTTAAAAAAGTACTGGATAACTAGGGATCAAAGGAACTTATGTGAACATCTTAAAATCCATTTACAACGAACCCATAGCCAACATCATAGTAAATGGAGAAATTCTGAAAACATTTCTACTAAATTCAGGAACAAGACAAGGGTGTTCTCCATCACCACTCCTATTTAATATTGTCCTCAAAAATTAGCCAAAGCAATCAGGCAAGACAAGGAAATCAGAGGGATACAGATAGGAAAATAAGAAGTAGAACTATCTCTGTTTAGTTGATATATGTAGAAGAGTCCCACCCTCGCCAAAAAAATAAAAAATAAAAAAACTCCACCAGAAGACTTTCAGAACATATAAAGGAATTGAGTAAAGTTGTAGGATACAAGATCAACACCCATAAAGCAATAGCTTTCCTATGCACCAATAGTAATCAGCCAAGAGGTAAAAGACTCTACAGTGAAAACTCTAGAACACTGGAAAAAGAAATTGAAGAAGACCTTAAAAGATGAAAAGAATGACACCCCGTGTTCTTGAATAGTCAGAATTAATATTGTTAAATTGATCATACTACCAAAAGTGCTCTACACATTAAATACAATTGCCTTCTAAACTAAATAATGCCCACTCAATAAATTTCAAGGGGTGATCAGTAAAGGCAAGGGGCCAAGGGGCTGCAAGGATGTGGAAGAGTGCTGAGGTGATGTTGGCCAAATTGTATTGTTATATCGTGTGCATGTATGAATATTTAACGTAATTCTGATCATTACATACAACTTTTCTTTTTAAAAAGAGAGGGACAGTGAGAGAGAAAGAATCAATTTCATTTAGTTTTTTCGTGTGGCTTTCATTGATCTGAAACTTTGTTGTGTGGGGTTCAAATCCATCCTCACACATGCCAGGTGAGTATGTGACTGCTGAGCCACCTCTCCAGCCCCATTATGCACAACTTTAATATACCGATGAAAAATAAAAAAAAAAAAAAAGATACATTAGAGATGACTCGGCAACAGGCCCATGATTCCCCACTCTCCTGAGAACATCAGGGCCACACGTAGGGCTCCCATGCCTGTGCACCTGGGTTCTAAGCATTAATGTTGACACTGGTGCACACCCTGGGTCAAAGGATATTGCATCATAAATTGAGATGTAGGACAAATTTACTTCTCTGTTGATAAAAAGCACACAAAGAAGGTTTCCCTCCTACAGTGAAATGCAAAGGATCCCCTGTGTTGGTGAGGGTAAGGGAGGGTACATCTGAATGTGAGACAGCCTTTTATTTACAAACAAAAAAACATGTGAAGAATAAAATAAAAGCTGGGTCTGGTGTGGCATGCCTGTAATCCCAGTGGCTCAGAGGCTGAGACACAGGGATCACAAGTTCAAAGTCAGCCTCAGGAAGCATGAGATATCTCAAAAGAGAAATATCACTTCTAGAAGGGATTTCTGCCTCCTTCTATGACACATTCAGAATTCAGGGACACTGAGGATAGTATTTGTGTTCAACGACTTTTGGGAAATTGTTTCACATAGAACTTGCCATAAGCCCCTATTCTCCCAAGCTCTTGGTGTTGTTGGGAGTAGGGCTCATCCATGCCTGGTGTCATTCACGGGACACCAGAGGGCTTTGTCCTGGCTGGTGCAGTGTAAATACATCTTAGACAGTATAGCATCTCTCCAGATGACACACTTACACTGATCAGCAACAAAACCCAACGTTTTGACTATAAACCAAGACTCAATGCATACGTCCAGTTCAGCAACAATGACCTCTTAATCTTAGTGTTTGGATCCTTTAGAACTTGGGCAAGAGATGTAGCACGGAACTAGGGATTCTACAGATTTCCGGGCAGAGGGAGGGAGTAGTGGCATCATTCTAGAGGTCAACTGGGAACACCTAGGTGGCAGGTGCTGGCACTGAGGGTAGTTGTTGAGAGAAAGGCAGTCCCTGCTGGGCTGCAGGCATATTCTTGGACTGCACACAGCCTGTGGCATGGAGAAACACTCTCGAACTGGTTGAAAACACATCGCTGAGGTGCAGAGTGCCTGTGGGATGGGGAAACACTCCCTGCTGTATCGAAGGCAGGTCCTTGGGGAGCAGGGTGACTGTGTGCAGCAGCGGAAGCAGTCCCTACTGGGTTGGAAGAAGATACTCTGAGTGCAGGGGCTCCGTCCACAGCAAGACCTCAGCAGGTTAAAGTTGCACCTCCTCTGTAGGGAAGAGAATAAAGAGAAGGTCACTGAGATGCTTCTGGAATAGGGCCAGAACACTGCAGTTGCCTGGCTTACAGGAGTGGTCAGGACCCATCAGGACTGACAGCATGGGCCTTGTTGATGCTCTTTGTTAATCAAATTCAATCATATTCAAAATGGAGTCAGTTGTGGCAAGTCCTAATAAAAATGAAGATAAGAATTTATGAAGGAGATTTCAGGCACATATGCATGATAACAAGAGCTATCACAGAAGACTCTGCCAGAACCACAACATTGCACTAACCCTGCCACAAAGTTTCCAAATTAATGACATTATAAATGCATATCTTCCTGTCAATCAATGTAATTAATACATAACTAACATCTCATCCATTTTAAAAACCTTTACACAAAAATACACTTCTGGAAGGACATTTGTTCAACCTTTTTTCATCCTGGAAAACTCTTACAAATTCTTGTTGTCAAGGGTTGTTCCAAAATAACGTACTATTTTAGTCAACTTTTCTTTTTCTGAGACTTAAAGACATGACAAGAACAATTTTAGGAGGTAAATTTTATTTGGGGGCTCATGGTTTCAGTGGTCTTAGTTCATAGGTGGCTGGATTCATTCATTGGGGCTCAAAGTGAGGCTAACCATCATGGCAATAGAGTTGGTAGAGGAAAGTGGGTCAAAGCATGACTCCAGGAAGCAAAAAGAGTTCCATTCACCAGATGCAAAATATACACCCTAAAGGTATGCCCCCAATGACTTACCTCCTCCAGCCATACCCTAACACCCTACAGTTTTCACCCAATTAATTCCTATCAGGGGCTTGCTTTTATATCCCAATCATTTCACCTCTCAGCCTTTTTGAGTTTTTGGGGGATACCTTTCATCCAAACCATAACATTCCACCTCTGGCCCCCAAAACCTCATGACAATCTCACAGTGCGAAATACATTTAGTCTATTTTCAAGAATCCCCGTAGTATTAACAGTCCCAAGAGTACCCAAAAGTTCAAGTTCCAAGCCTCCACTAAGATCCAATGCAAACTCACAGCATGAGCTTCTGTAAAAATCAAATCAGTTTACATATGTTCAACATATAAAGGCACATAGTAAATATTTCCATTCAGAAAAATAGGGGAATAGACAGAATGGATGAATGGATGGGACCAAAGAAAGACTGAAATCCAGATGGACAAACAAGTCCTGGTTTCATGTCTGGTATCTGGAGCACACGGCACCATGATGTTCTCGACAAAAGATTTGTGTAGCTTGGCCCTGTGGCCCATGTGACCTCTCTGTTGGCTTGTCTGTGCTTGATTCCTGCAAATTTCCTGGACAGACATTCCAAGATACTGGCATTTATTTCTCTTTCTTTCTTTCTTTTTTTTCTTGAGAAAGGGAGAGAGAGCGAGAGAGAGAGAGAGAGAGAGAGGAAAGAAAGAATCAACTTTCTTCATTTTTTCATCTGGACTTTTTCCCTCTGACAGTTGTATACAGTTGTATAAGTGGAACTGGGATTTGAACCCAGGTCCTCAAGCATGCTGGGCAAGCACTCCAACCACTGGGCCACTGCTCCAGCCTCTGGTACTGAAATTTGTTAATCTTGGAGCTCTCCCTGGCAGCTCCAGCTTCCTCGTCACATTTCCATGCATCACCCTCTCAGGGGCTGCCTGCAGGGACTCTGACCCTGGAGTAAGTTGTCTGACCTCCCAGGCCTTCCTTTTAAATCTTGGTGGCAGCCTCCATGACGCCCTTATCCCGACATCCTACTGAACCAGCACCATGTGGTTGCTGCCACGGTCTGTTGCCATCTTGAGCAGTAGTCAAGCCTCCAGGGACTATGGTTGTAGCAGCCTCTAAGTGCCTGGGTGACTGAGCACTTTGAAAAACCTTCCAAGGACTCCTGGTGCAAGAAGCATGCTCCATTGTTCTATTCTCAAAGGAAGTTTTATTCCTTTGTGCCTGAGCTGGATGTGGTCTTGCCAATTGCTGTGATGCCCTCAAGCCATCTTCCTTTTTGTTTCTGGGCAGTCTTTAGAATTTCTTTAGTAGCAGTAAATATCTTTAAAAATTGCAACATTTTTATCCACAGTTTTAGTTTCATCTTTCAAATCCTTGATTTTTTTGAATCTTTCTGCTCTGCTTTCTGGTCTTGAATATACCATAAACTAGGTTAAAAGATGCCAGCAATACTCATGCCCCCACCCGAATGCTATGCTACCTAGAAATTTCTTCTGCCAGATTAAGAAATCCATCGATTTTAAAATCAGTTTCACAAAAAGTCTCCGTACATGGGTAAAATGCAGACAACCTGTTAGCCAGAATGTAACACGAATGCCTCCAGCACATTCTCTAAAAGTTCTCCTTGTCTTCTGAACACCCATGATTTGCTGTCCACAGTCACATCAACATTCTGGTTTTCCAAACTCCCACCAGAACCACCCATTAAGCTCTGCTTACAAAGCATTTCTATCTTGAATTGCTAAACTTTGTAAAAATTCCTCCCACAAATTCTAAAAGGCTCCAAAAGCTTCTGAAACACATGGTTAAATTAATCACAGCACTGACCCCATTTCTTGGTACCAATTCTGTTTTAGTTAGGCTTTTCTTTGTTGTGAATAAAAGACTTGAGAAGCACAATTTTAGGAGGAAAGGTTTATTTGGGGGGCTCAGGGTTTCAGATGTCTTAGTCCATAGATGGCCAGATCAATTCTTCGGTGCTTAGGTGAGGCTGAACATCATGGTGGAAGAGTGTGGCAGAGGGAAGTAGCTCAAGGTGTCACATCTGGGAGCAAAGAGAGTTCCACTCACCAGATACAAAATATATACCCTAAAGGCATGCCCCCAATGGCCCATGTCCTCCGGTCACACCCTACCAGCCTGTAGTTTTCACCCCATTCATCCGTATTGGGGGATAAATTCACGGATTGGGTTAAGGCTTTCATAATCCAATCATTTCACTTCTCCGCCTTTTTGCATTGTCTAACCTATGGAGCTTTTGTTAGCTACCTTTCATCCAAACCATAACACTTATGTAGTACTCCTTATTTTGCCTATGAAATTTCCCCTATCCCCAATGCTTTCAATATGCCCATAGCTTACTATGGCACATATTCCCGTGCTGTGCCCTGCTATACACACACAATGCATTGTCTTTGAAGACTCTCTCCTGCCCCAGTTCTGGAGAAGAGATTTTCTGTTACATCCTTACCTGGCCTCTCGCCTCACCCTCCTTGCCTAGACTTGAAAAGATAACTATCTTAGGCCTAACCTCAGAAAAGGAGCCAGTATTCCAGCTTGTGTCTCAGTGTCTCAGTGTGTCCCACTGTAGGGCCTTACACTGATAAGCAAACAAGCACCCAGCATGGGGAAAAAAAAAAAAAAAAGAGGAGCTATGGGAATGTCCTATAGGCACAAGACATTCCTAGGCATGCGACTGTTCCCTTGACCCACCAGGTAGCCAAAGACCAGAGCTGTCTATATTTCTCCTTATAGTACCGCGGGCAGCTGTTGCCAGGAGAGGTTACTAGAAGATAGGCCATAACTGGACCTGGAGAGAAGACCCCACGAACTTCTGATCATCTGGCTACCTGGATCAATTGGCCAGGTGTTTGTAATTGCTTTGGTATGACCTAGCGTTCATTATAACTCAGGTTTTGAATAAGTGGAATTTCATTTTATTCCTAAGTTTGAGAACAGAAAGGTAAAGCGTGGAGAGAGAGGTTAAGCAACTCAACGTGGCTGAGCCAAGTTCTAATGTTGCCACTCTGGAAAATGCTAAAGGGACTACTTCTCACATTTCCCAATTTGTCTCCAGATCAGGTCTCCTTTGCCTTTATGCTTGTTGGATCTGAAATCCCTCCTTGTGCCAGAAGAAAGACCCAAAGTATATTGTTCACAGGATAGGATCATGACTGACAAGAAGTGTTCATTCATTCACCAACAGACAGCTCTGTATCTGTGGACCCATATTCTTCTGCAGTGAGGGGCGGGATAGATTAAGGGTAATAAATGCAGCTGGAGGGAGGGAGTAGTGGGTTTTATTAATGCAGCTTGGAACTCTCGACTTCCATGGGAAGCCCAACTACATATAGGCAGGCAGAAAGGATCAGAAAATTCAAAAATTAATACCCATGTATAGTGTTAGTTCTGTCTATAACATGGAGGCAAAATGGGGGGTAAAACACTGAGTGGACAAAGCGGGGAGACCCTGAACTAGGATTGGCCTTAACTTACTTTATCAATATCCGTCTATGCATGAATATGTAACAATGATTCCCTTCAATATGTGAGATTATATCAAACAAATAAAAAAGAAAGAAACACCTCTTCTGGAAATCTTGTTTCTGTTAACACTGCACTCTGTAAGGCTTGGTGCATGATCTGTGTCCCAGTCTCCACGTATGTGCAACAATGAGAATTGTCACAGACAGCTTTACCACTGGGTTGATGAAGACAGTATTTGGTTTTCTGCATTGTGCTTCACCAAGTCCAGCATATTTCCTCTACTTGGAAAGAATTCCACTGTTTTTCACTCCACTGACTTGTTATCAGTTTGTTTCAGTCTTCTCTGGCCAATCATATATCTGCTGTTGTATTGTCAACTGAATATTCTGGACTGAATTTGTCACTCCCTGACATTCTCCAAAGAAAACATAAGCCCTGTTACGATGGTGGGACAGTCTTCTGATTTACTCCATCTCTCCAGCACTTTCTGTGGAAAAATCTCTGCTGAATTTATGGACCCAATATTTGTCTGAGAATATTCTGTGTGTTTTTTCTACAGCTTTCATGTTTCTCTATGCCAAAATCAAATATTTACTTATATTCTATTTTAAGATTTTTTTATTAGTGCATTAGAGTTATACGTAATAGTGTGGTTCATTTTAATATAGTCATATATGTGTGTTATATAATTTGCTCCATTTCAATCTCCAGTGCTATGTGTTTCCTTCCTCTCCTCCCTGACCCTGTTCCACTTCTCTATTCTGCTCATATTCCTTTTATTTATTCATTATTTTTCAAAAGGTGCTTTACAGATACGCAAAAGGTGGAATTCACTGTGGTATATTCGTATATGCACACACATAGTTGGGATAATTTCACCTTGCACTTCTCCTCCCTCTTCTCCTCACTTCCCTTTCACAGATATCCTTATTATTTTCAGGGGATTTCCCCTACCAGTGCAGTTTTCCTTATTTTGCTCCAGCTTCCACATATGAGAGGAAACATTTGACCCTTGAGTTTCTGAGTCTGACATTTCACTTGGCGTGATGTTCTCAAGTTCCATCCTCTTAACAGAATGTGCCACAATTTCTTCATGTCTGAGCAAAAATCCACTGTGTATGTCTCCTACATATTTGTTATCTGTTCCTCTGCTGATAAGGCACACGGGCCGATTCCATATCTTGGCCATTGTGAATTATGCTGCTATAAACATTGGTGTGCCTGTATCATTACGGTATCCTGATTTTAGACACTATTTGTGATGTTTTTACATATTTAACTTTTTAAATATTTGGAATTTATTTTAGTGTGTGATGAAACAAGGCTTTTATTTGTGCTTTTTTCCAAATAGCTTAGACAAACAGTGAATAAATAGGAGTGCATCTGAGTGTACAAACACGCCCACAATCACTACTGAGGGCCACTGTCACAATTGATGACCTAGTCCAGGTAGGGTTTATTTTGTTTGGGGCATTATTTTATGCACTCATTGTCTTGGTTATTTTAACTCCTGGAGCTTAATATTTTAATATATGCTAAGGCAAATTCTTCCCTCCTTACTTTTTTTGTTTTCAAAAAGTTCTTTAGCTAACCTGAATTGTCTGGTATTTTAGGTGAGCTTTAGAATCATTTTGGTCAAATTCTTTAAGAATTTTCATTGCAATTTTCACAGTTATGTTCATGAATTCTCTAGAAAAAGTCGACATTGTGATTCAGGTTTTTATATTTTCAAATCTTGTCTTGCAAATCACTAATATAGCTTTGTGATGTATTTTCATCGTAGGTAAGTACATTTTTGTTATGCTTGTGTACAGGCATTTTGGACTTTTTTTCTCCTGTGAATAGAATAGAATTTTTAATGTTTGTTTCTAGCCCCTTTGTTTCTTCTTATTTACTCCAAAACATGAACAGTCACTTCAGGCCGGGTGTGAAACACCTTTGCTGGGAAGCCTTTGACTTTTTCAGGAGCAAAGCTGCAAGACCACTATCTCTGCGGTATGGATCTGCAAGTGCACTGCCGGAGAGGAACCAGGGGACTCCAAAGATCAGAGAGCACCTCAAGTTAGTGGCAGAGATCTTGAATCCATGGTGGCACCATAAAAGATGAGGGAGGTGCTTGGAAGTCATGAGGTCTCCTTCTCTGGCTCTGTGGATTGCAGAGATCCAAGCCAGCAACGAATTATTTGTCACGTTGGCTTGATCATTCCACAGTGAAGGGATATTTCCTAAAGTGTTAGGCAAATATTTGTTCAACAGCCCTCACTGCCAGTGCTTTAGAGTTTCAGCTCTATTTTTAGATTTCCTGATATTTCTTTGGGGTGAACATGTATGTCTAGGGGTGTGAGGGGCCAGAGGGACACCTATTGCTATCACAACCCTAAAGTTAGAATGTGAGACCCTTCCAGAGAGCATTGATGTACAGGATGGTTGTAAGTTAGAACTCCTGGGAAGTTGAGAGTCCACCCAAGATTATTACATCTGCCCCCTGATCTGGTTCCCTTCATGGACAACCTAAAAGAAGACTGCAGAAGCCACTTGGTAATGAAGGCATCTGGTGACCCATCTGTTATCAAGCTTACAATGTTATGCAGAACAACGGCTTTCTCCAAAGATGGAGTAGTTCAAACTTATAAGGAGCTGGGCAAGTGACATGTGAAAGTCAAGATACGATTATTCGCAAATGTTTTGTGATAGTTATCACAGTTAGCACTGTAAAAGTTCGCTTTCCTGATGTTTCCATAGATTACCTTGACAATACGACATTGGAAGTGGAGCCAGGACTTGGAAGAGAGCCCACCCTGGGGTCAGTTCACAGTCCAGCACTTGGCAAGCCTTCTGTGCTAAGCCCATCACTAAACATCAGAGTCCAATTTCCAAAAGTGTCAATTGTAGGGTAGTTACCATTTCCAAGACCAGAGAGGGGCCACACAGATGACGAGGATCCTGAAGTCAAGCCATTGCATGCAGCCCCTATTGCATCCTGCTTGCATGGCTGTGGGCAGGGTATTTGCTCTGTAGGCTCTGTAGCTTCCTTCCAACAATAGAAATGCTGGTTTGGTTAGCCTGGGTTTGAGGAAAGTACTGAGTATGGTGTCCATATAAATGCAGCCACTAGTCCCCAGGGCTGTCGAGGGAATGAAATGAGATCCAGATTCTAACAGGCCTCCTACACTGACAGACACATGAGTGGCCTTCATCGGAATGGCTGTGGCATTGATGTAGGTCTTCTACTCATGGAGAAAGAGTGTGATTTCACATCACTAGTCCAACTTGCCTGACTGATTTAGAAGGTCCATTTTCCATTAATGATTTGCAAAGCCAAGAAGGAAGAGAATCCTATCCTCAAAGGGATGCAGGATTTGGTTCAAGTTTAAGAACCTGGACTGAAACATGCTTCTTTGTTTTGTATGTGTATGTGTGTGTGTAAGAGTTAGTCTCCAAGGGTCACAATTAGAATAGTTCTCTTGAGGAATTGAAGGCTGTGCAGCAGAGAGTTACATTTATTTTTAAAAATTTGAAAGTAAACAAGATGGCCTTTCACTATGGAAATGCTTGGATTTGTGTAAACTGATCCCTTTTAGAATCTACAGGGATATGATGATCTAAAGTGCAAAACTGGGTTTGCTGAAAGCAGCAAGTAAATGAGGATTTAGGAGATAGCTGTTCTTCTGAGTTTAAGACCAGCTCCATCTGCACAGATTCATTTATTTATTGAGATCATTAGTATCGCCAAGGCTGTTTGTATTCCATGTCAAGAATAGGAGTTTAGAAACAGCCTTCCCTCCGGGTGAAATGTGGGTGCAGGGAGGGTACCATCATTTCTATCAGGACCTTCACCCTGCTGCTTCCATTCCTGCCAAGAATTGCAAGAGGGCCTGTGTGAAGCTCTGAGTGGAACTTCAGGAAGAGGTAAGGGGGACATAGGTGGTCTGCAACAACTGATAGTTGACACCTACCTGTCCAGGACAGGACACCTGACTGATGCCCCCACACTTTGTACCTGGGCTTGAGCTACAGTGCCAGGGATAAGTCACTAAAGCTAGTCCCCAGAAGGGTCCCAACAGAGAAGGACTCTTTTCCTGCTTGGCAGAATGACCACACCCTGATGACAAGCACCTTTGAGCAGGGTCCAGGATGAATTTACCAATCAAACCCGACCAGTGTTAATGCTGCTTGGAGTACTGGGGATAAATGCTGACTGTACCTTGAAGCGGACAGTAGGTTCCAGCTGACACCCACACATTGTCTTCTTTGACTGTCTCACTTTAAGCCCTGTGAACAGGACACTAAAAGCCTAAAGGGAGAGAACTGGAACTCCTCCCAGCATCCCTAAATACGTGGGGTGCCATAGGAGCTCTAGAAGATACTTAGTAGGGCTTATAAGACTACGATTGGGAGGGCCTACGTCAAATTATTCAGCATCAGAGACGCCAGAAAGAAGCTCTTGTAAGGCATAGCTATGGGTCTCCCTGGGTTCAGGGAGATGGGGTTGACTTCACATAATTCTAGATGCTGCTAGAATTTTGTGGCCCCAAGAAACTTTCTGGCCCACTTTGGGCAGCTGTTTTATCCTCAATGACACAGGATGGACACTCCTGCTGTTAGATTTCAGGGTACCTTTGATGAGATGGCAGTGGAGGGGCCTGGCAGATCTGGGCAGCTGGAGGAGCTCTCTACCTGCAATAACTTGGTCACTGTTCTTCAAGCTTTTGCTTCCAAGTCCTGACCCATCTCCATCTCCCACCCTCACCTTGTTGGGCAGGAAAGCATGTCCGGCTTCTTTCCTATGTTCACATTTTGGTCTCTTGTCTTCCCTCAGCTAAGGGGGCCCCATTTTCACATCTGTCCATCTAGCTCTGGCCTTCTAACCTGAGTGGACTTCTCAGTGTGGGTGTGTCCTCTGTTTATGTTTAGTGCACAAGACAGTTGTGTGACTCCCACGTCACTTGGGCTATTGCAATCAGCAGAGACTCTATGAGAAAACACACAGAGAATGGTCATCTGTGCAGACATTCGGGGCCTGAGGGCCATGTTCAAAGACACAGAAACTGGAGCCTCCAACACCTGGCTGTGCCCTGCTTAATGTCAGCAGCAATGGGGTTCTCCCAATTCACGACCTATCAGCAGCATCCCAGGCTGTTCACCAGCATGGACCTATTAAAGATGCATATGCCCAGTCACTGAGGGGCTGAATTGACTTGATTCAGGAAATGTCTCCTGTGTTGCAAAGTTCCTGGGGAGTGTACATTATCCTCCAGGAGCTGAGCCCCATCCTTGTAGAGGGTTGGAGCATGATGACTTCAGGCAGATGAGCTTAGTCAGGAAAAAAAATGTCAGGGTTGGGACTGATCAAGGCAGCCTTGCAGGGGATTGGGAGCAACCATCACATGGTCTTAAAGCTGACCTCACAGCGGGACAGGCAGTGGGAAGGGAGGAAACTAGGCCCACATTTAAGTCCAGCTCTCTGAGTCCTGGATTTGAACATGGGCAGGTCAATGAGTTTTTGTATGCTTCAGTACCCCAGGGAAAATTGGGAGTATACTACCACCTACAGTACAGTTATTGGGAGGATACACAGGGAAAGTTCTTAGGCTAGCATTAGGCCCACGGAATGACTCACTGAATAACAGCTGTCAGTATCATGACATTCCAAGGAAGACACTCAATGATGAGGCTTCTCACTACCACGAGATGACACAAGAGAAGATATTTGCTACCTGGTAAATGGGTCAGTTGGGGCCATCCAGCACTGTCAACCCCACCCACCAGTCCTGCTGATCCCCGGTGAACAGCAATAGGATTTCACAGGTGCAAAGCACAGACATTTTCTGGGAAACTCATGAGTGACATGATCTATGTCATATCTTAGGCATTCCTCCTAAACATATGCCCAGGCTTGGCTCAGAGTGTACCAGCCCCAGGGGCCAACTGTCATGGGCCAAAAGAGTGGCCGTTCTTCCCACTGGGAGCATCCCTGTGTCCTACTCACCTGGTTTCTCGGATGACACCACGAAATTGGTACTGGGCAGCTCGGGGTTAGATAGCGACAACAGGCATTTGGAGTGCCCTGAAAAACAAATTTTTGGGAGGGATGTGTGGTGGCTAAGCAGAGGGAATATGAGGTAGGCCTAGGGTCCTGGGAAGCAGCTCCAGGAATGGGAGGGAACCTGCATTTAGGATGTACAGGAAGATCACTGGCGTTATGTCCTATTCAAGGTCAGGTGCCTGAGACTGGGCAGAAAGAAGAGTAATGCAGAAAAGAGGTCAGAAAGAGGCTCTAGGCCCAGTGGTGGGCAGCACATGACCTCAAGCCCTGGAGTTCAGTCCCCTCTGGCCCTGAATAGGTGTGGGTCAGGCCTTCCAGGCTGGAACAGACCACGGGCAGTGGCTTCCTCCTTCTGTGGAGGGCATGCTTTGGCTTCCCTGGGGCCCATAATCAGAGGATTTGCAGGAATGGATTCTTAGCTGCCTGAGAGGCTGCAAAGGGAGCAGAAGCTCCCAGGAGTAGTGATGGATCCATCACAGACAAAGGCAGGACAAGAGAGGAGCAGTCAAAGTCACTGGTACCTGGGTACTCTTTTATCCTCAACTCTAGCTTTGTGGGGACCTGTGTACCCCTGTCCCAGGCCCATGGCTGTTACCTGGTTAGTTTCTCTCTCACCAATATGGGCCTTGGCACTTCTGGGCCAGTGAGGGTTCCTCAGACTGAATTGACTTGTTTGTATTCCAGGGTTCAACACCTGAACAGGGAACTCGGGATGACCTTTAGGGTCTGTATATGGGCCTGTTCCTGTTGGAACTCTTTTCACCCCATCTCATTGGGCTGCAAGGACACTGGATTGTGCTTTTCCTTTGCTCTGCACATATAACCTAGAGTCAGGGCTGCCTGGGTTACTAAAATTTCTGTAGAGTTTTAATGGTGGGAAGAAGGAGGCTCAACTCCTTTTAGTTTTTATGGTCCCTGAACTTGAAAGTCTCTCTGTTACTCACTATCTTGATTCACCCATGATGGACCAGGAGTCTGACACCTAAACCACTTCCAGCATTAAGGACATTGTCTCTGAGGACCAGAGACTAAAATCAGTTCTTGGCCACAGTCCAGAAACCTGGGACGCTGCCAAAGGGCCAGTGTTGCTGGAATAGTTCAGTTGGGGTGTGTGAGACTCATACCTATTGCCCTCTCTAGCCAAAAGGGACAGGTGGGCTTCTGGTTGTCCTCTGGCATGAAATGATCCAGGACTAGTTCCGCAAAGCCAAGTCCTGTCCAGGGCCCAGGCTTCTGTGGCATGAACTGGCTACCCTGTCCTCTTGATCCCACCTGATAGACACAGAACACCCACCAAAGGGTCCTTCTTACCTCTATTACTCTGGTTCCACACCCACAACAGGAGACAATCACTGTAGGGCATGTGTTTATAGGTGGTGGAAGAGGGGGTGGAGGGAGTGGTTTCTCACAGCATATGTCCTAGGAGAGAAAAGCACCTGTGTGTACTCTTGTCTCGGGTGCTGGGGAGCTGGACCTGGTGTCCCTGGCACAGGCAGTTGGCACTGTGTGGCCACTCAGCAAATATTTGGGGGTACATCAAAAGACCAGCTAGAAGCACCCCATATTATGGGGAGTGTCTTCCACAAGGAGAACAGATGAAGTCCTCCTGTCTGCAAATCTGGCTCTTCTCCAAACTGACAACAGACTCATTTCTGTGCCTTTGACTGCCTGGAGACTCCCTTGGTGGCAGAAGATTGGCCTGGAAGATATTCAGTGGCCCTGCCTTTGCAGATGACTGTCCCTCCAGCTGGCTCTAACCTGTCTGCAGATGCATCCTCCCCAAGCCAATCTGATGCGAGCATAGGTTATAAATGGGCAGAAAGGATACCTTCCTACTATATCCCAGGCCCAGGTGTCCCTGAACTAGGCCTACCCTCAGTCGTGCCAGGAGACAGGGATGAAAACAAACCCCAGAACCTGGTGATGGAGACCAACCCTGAAACCTACGGTTCCTATACCGGAAGGCCTCCTGAGTACTTAGCACACTGTAGTTCTTGTAATTCCCACAAAAAACCCACTTAATTTAGTAGGGATCATCACAATTGCTGAAGATGTCTTCGTCACACTAATTTCATAACAAAGATCCATGACCAAGTGTCTCGGGGAACTTGGAGGGGAGTTGTCTGGGTGACATTAACATGAATCCCATGTTCTTCCCAGACCCCTCCTTGACTCTCTGTGTCCCATTCTTCTTTGCCAAGGTAGGTTGGAGCTCCTAGGCACAGGATTCATGATGCCTCTTTCGAAGGTCTATGCTGTCCTCCGGCAAGTAACAAAGTTAGCACCCAAATCTGCACGTACCTTATCCGACAGAATTATTGGTGATGTTTCCTCGGGACACTGAAAGGTTAAAAAATACAGTCAGGGGCTGGAGGGGGTAGAGTGGGCTCTTCCTGGTCCTGGTGACAGAGGGGACAATGGGATAGAGCAGAGGAACAGAACATGACCTTGGGGGTGTCCACAGGGCCTCTCCATGCCCGTGGTGTTGTGTCTAGCAGGCTCCACTGGAAGTAAAGTAAGTCTTGTACTACTCTGAAGAATTATGGAAGTGAGCCAGGCCAAGGAGCCTGTCTCTGGGGAGACCTAGCAGCTGGAGTGCTGGACATCTGCCCAAATTTCAAGTGGAATCAGAGACACTCCGGTCTCTTCCTCTGGAGAACTTCCCTGTCACTGAAGTCCTCCTCACAGGCCTCTCTGCCCTTGGGATAGTCAATAGACTTTTTCTGCTCTGTGATGGGTACCAGCTCTTTCTGTTTCCTTCTTCCAGTCTCTAGAATGTTCTTTCCAGCCCTGCTCTCTAAAGTCTCTGCCTTCCCTCCTGCCTCCAGCATGCCAGCCTCAGTCCTTCGCTACTGGTTTGCTTTGCCCAGGACTCTGATTGCATCTTAATCTGGGTGACATTTCACTCTCATGCTCTGAACAAACTCAGAACTTGGAGTTCCCCGGGCACGATGGTGCGTGCTTCTTTTCTCTGTATCTGGAGTCCAACGCGAAGCTCTAACCACGGGCGCTCAGCCATTAGAGATGAAGGAACAGTGGAGGCTGCTATCATGGTGCAGAGATCCATGTTGCTTTTAACAGCTGCTCTTCCCCAGGGGTTATTAATCCTCCCTGGTCAGCATCACCCTGCATTTGGGCCTTTAAGTACTTCAGGGGCTTCCTCTTGTCCTCCCTCCACACAGAGGCCACCCCTGGCTCCTTGTCTACCCTAGGCCAGAAGAGGTCCACTTGTTGAGAGATTACTCAGGTCCCAGGAGTCTTGGGTGGCCTCTTTCTAGGGCCCAGGGCAGGCCTTGAACCAGCATCCAGGTCCTCACTTCCGGGCCAACACTCTGTGAAAACCTGTGCAGGAGGCTCTTTCAGAGCCCAGACTGTGCCTAGGGCCTGGGAATGTGAAGACAGTTTGTGCCTCTACTGACTCTTGTGATGGCCTCAGAGCGCATGGAAAGTCTCTTGGAGGGAGGGTGAGGGCCTGAGCCCCAGGGCTGGGAGTGTTGTGGGTACTCACCTTCCTCCGGCACCGGCACTGGCACAGTCTCCAGCAACAATACAGTAACAATGGGATCAGGATCAAGAGCGGCAGGATGATAAGCAAGCGCTTGTTGAAGGACATATTAGAAACAAATCTGAGATTGCTGGTGACAGGACGTCTGAAGACCTGTCTGACACTGATGCTGACAGCAGCGGTATTGACATTGCTGCTGACTGTGCTGCTCGTATTGCTCTCCAAAGTGCTGTTCACGGTGCTGCTCACGGTGGTGCTCACTGTGGTGCTGACAGTGGTACTCAAAGGGCTTCCAAAATTATCCTCAGTACCCTGAAGAAAGAATGCAGCTGATAGCTCCAGTAGCAGAGACCCGGGAAAGACTTAGGGGCTTCTTCCTGACTGCCCACCCATTCCACCATCTGTCCCACTCTCAGTTCTCAGGTTGCCTGCCTTTCAGGCGCACAGTGGGGTGAGCAGGGAGAGCTGGTGCACACACAGCAGCAGACCCTGCCTCTGGCCCTGCTGCAAGACCCTGCCCTGAGCCCAGATAAGGAAGGCCCAGAAGCCTCAGGTCAGATGAACACAGCTCTCATGGCTCAACTCAGCTGACAATACAGGACCTTGTCAAGAATATAAAAAGTATAGGTGCTCATATAGGGGACCCCAGAAAGGTGTAGGCTCGAGAGCAGGAATAGGAGACCTCTGTCTATCAATTCATGGCCTCTCTACCCTTCCTCTCTCTGTAGCCGTAGCCTCGTCCATTCCTTTCTCTGAACATCAGCTTGCCCACCTACAAAAATGGGAAGCAGCAGTTCTCCTTTATGGCATTTCTGAATTCAGAGTTTAGACTGTCCTTGTTCAGGCTGAGTTCTCCATGGGGCTTAAGGATTGGGATGTCTTCTGGTTGTCATTCATAGTTCAGGGAACCCAGGTCACACATGTGAGCATGCATTTGCTCCACTGTCCCCTGAGACAAGTGATTGCTTAGAGAGAAGGTTGCAGAAGGGACACAGGAGGAGGAGCCTATGCCTAGAAAACAGGTGGGCGAATGGAGAAACAGCATGGAGAGTGACCTTGAGGGCGGCTGGCAGGGCTGGAGTCACTGGGCTGTCCCTGTGGTCTTTCCTAACTGCATGATGCAGGAAGGGCTGTTAACAGGTGGACTCCTAATGAGTAGTTGTGTGCATGGATGTGCAGCTGCCTACTAACCACAGTTGGGGTGGGGTGCACTACATTTGAGGGGAACCCACAGAGGGACACAGCTGGGGAGCCAAGAGAAGTGTGCAGAGAGGAGACTGAGGACCCTGCAAGTGACTGAGATAGTACAGAGTGGGTTTCAAGATCAGGTCCAAAATGGATTTGGTATCACATCAATGACTTAAGCACCAATTCAGTGGCATATATACCCTAACTTAGTTGGTAGAACTGTCCAGACACCTGGGCCTGAGAAGCCCAAAGGTAGGCACCCTAGACGTTCTAGACTCTAGCCCATATCACACAACCTCCCAGATTCCCACACTTGCCCAGCTGGAATTTGGAGAAGCTTGTCTGCCCAAGCTGCTTTCTGGGCCTATCTGGGATCCTCTGTGCTTTGCCCCTAGGGTGCATTGACATCTAGAATAGGAGCTCTGGACAGCCCAGAGCGGGCTGCCTTCCTGCCCAGGTACTTACCACACATTTAGTGCTGGTAATGCTGAGTTGGTTCCCAGTGAAACTGATGCCATTGTTCAAGCTGACTTCAATAACTACCTCCCTAATGCATGGAAAGGGCAAATGTTGAGAACCAGCTTGGGAAGACTCAATGTGAAATCAAAGCCCACAGAAATCCTCATGATAATGACTGAAATTCCAGCATTCAAGTCTCCCAGGGAGTATACAGGTGGATATTGAAAGCTCATTGTCCAAAGCATTAGGAGTTAGATCTCAGCAGTGATGTCAAGAGGACTATGAGTCAGGCCACGAGTCATCCTCATGGTATCTGATGCCATCATGGCCATAGGGTAAGTGATTAGGTAGGTCTTCATGGTGTCACCATTCTGAATTTTGTGTCTATATTGTCTTATCTCTGTGAGGCAAATTGGAACAAAGGTACCCATTTTCAGGCACATCATCTCTTGCATCCTGCCCTCTACAGAGTATGGGCCACTGAGGATCCCTGAACCCTTTTTAGTTCACCAACAAGGGCAGATGAGGAAGGTGCCATTGGCACACTTACGGATAAACATGGGCTGCCTGCGAGAGGGGGCATTCCAAATTCTTTACACATAGTAGTGGTGAACACTGTGCACCTGATTTTCCACCCTAAGACTTCCAACCAGGGACACTTACTGGTCAGGTTTTGTTATTGTTGGTCCAGGACAAATTATGGAAGTTTGGCTCACACTGGTGGGATTGTTATCTAAAAGAAAATGACATGAGAATGTCAGTGGACCTGTCATCTACCCTGGCACCTTATGCTTGCCCTGGGAAAGCAGAGTTGACACTTTGCCTAAGGACCAGCTTCTCCTCTCTGTTTTCCTCCTTTATAAAGATACCCGCTGAACATCTTCACTATCCAGAACTTAGAAGCCCTCCTTTCTCCAACAGGAACAGGCAGCAAAAGCTCCTTCTCTCAAAGGTTCACCTGTTAGGGACTGTGGAGTACAAGAATAAAATTCAGGGAACACAAATGGCAGACAGGACAAAGTGCTGTGACAGATCAGCCAAGGAAGGGACAGGTATTCCCTTCCCTTGGTCCAGGACAAATTGTGGAAGCTTGGCTCACACTGGTGGGAATATTATCTAAAAGAAAATGACATGAGGAGACTGATGACCCTGCAAATGACTGAGGTGGTACAGAGTGGGTTTCAAGGTCAGGTTCAAAATGGATTTGGTACCTCATCAGTGACTGAAACACCAATTCAGCATCATATTACCCTAATTTAGTTGGCAGAACTGTCCAGATACTTGTGCCTGGGAAGCCCAAGTGGAGTGGGCGGGCACCCTAGATGTCCTAGACTCTAGCACATATCACACAACCTTCCAGATTCCAACACTGGCCCAGCTGGAATTTGGAGAATCTTGTCTGCCCAAACTGCTTTCTGGGCCTATCTGGGATCTTCTGCCCTTTTGGTCCCTTCTAGGGTGCACTGGCATCTAGAACAGGGGTTCCGTACAGCCAAGAGGACATAACTAAGCATCCATGCTCCCCCTGCATGCCTGTCCCTTCCTTGGCTTATCCATGTCACAGCACTTTGTATTGTCTGCCATTTGTGCTCCCTGAGTTTTATTTCATTCTTTGTTCCCTGTTATTCCTAACAGCTGAGTCCTTTAGATCAGAAGCTTTTGCTGCCTGTTCCTGTTGGAGAAAGGAGTGCTTCTCAGTTCTGGACAGTGATGGTGTCTTTGAAAGGAAGGAATGCAGAAGGAAGTTGGTCTCCTTCCTTTCCTTTCTCTTCTCCTCTTCTTTTTCCTTTCCCCTCTCTCTCCCTTTCTTCAATCTCCCTCTATTCCTTCTTTCCTTCCATCCATTGGGAAACTGAGAAAAGCTTCATTATTTTCAGCCAAGAACCTTCTCTGACCTGATCCCAAAACTCTTCACACCTCCTTAACTGTGACTAAAAAGCCAGACCTGACCTGACTGGGCTGCCAGCTCTGTACCCATGGCCTCCAGTTTAATGGCTTCATGGACACTGGCCTCTCCTTGGCGGACTGGAATTAAATGACTTCCCAGGAAGGCTGGCTGCACCTGAAGGGGCTCAGAGTCTAGGGGCTGCTACCTTATTCCACCATAAGACTCCTGAGCCCAGGTTCTCAGCTCTGAGGTCAAGGAAGCTGAGGACATATGGTGGGGCAGATGCTGCATGATGGCAGGCTAGCAGCAAGCTCTTTCTCATGGAGGTGTGAATCACCACTCCAAAATACTCTCAGCAGCCTGAGGATTTATTACTTCTGGTGTTTAGATGAAAGGAGACGTGGTTGACTGGGCATCCTGGCCAGGTTTCTACTTCTACTTGTCCATACTGCCTCTAACCTCACAATATCCACTGTTAATGGTCAGCAAGGGCTGGAAGCCAACTAGTTGAGTGATGGGTTGTGTTGTGTGATAAATGTATGGCCTGGAAGTACAGAGGCAGTACTTACCAATATGGGTGTTATCTTGGAACTTGAATCTACATAAAACCTGGTCCTTACTTTTTGCATTATGAAAACCGTGTCCAGTAATGATTGCTTCATAGGATTCTGCAAGAACAACATTCAAAGGTCTGAGTGAGGAAGAGCTGATTGAATGCTGCATTCCCTCTGACTCATTGTTCATGGGGCTCCACCCCCAACATGGGATTTCCAAGGAGCCCTGTTGAGGCAGCAGCTATATCTGAACAAGCATTCTTGGGTCCTTCTGGAAAAAATCCTTGTCTGGTGTTGCTAAGGCATCTGAGATGGGTCTCACACAATTGTTGGTCCTCCTCCCACCACCTTTGTACCAAAAGTCCATGACAGTAATGCAAGCCAGCACATGCACAGGGTTGAGCTCAGCTGAAGCTTCATGCTCTGAATTCTTCAGTGCTCCCTAAGCCACAGGGGTGCAGGCTGTGTGCTGAGCCAGGCCCTCCTCCATGGAAGGCAAAGAGGAGCTTGACATGCAGCCTGAAGGAGCCCTGCCTTAGGCCACGAGGCCACCAAACATGCAGGGCCTCTCCTCATTCCTGCGCTTCTGTGCCTGTGGCAGCGGAGACCCTGGAAGCAGGGCAAGATCATGGGGCCCAGCCCAGGCGAGGCTTCTACTCAGTCCAGCAGGGCTCCTCACAGAATGCATCCTTTCTCATCTGTGCATCCTGAGCTGGCACATCGTCCCTCATCCCTGCCTTCTTTGACACACCAAGGGCCACAGCCCACTCACCCTGTGGGTCACGAAGCATTTCCTTGTTCCCCTGAGGACAATACACAGGGGACCGAGAAGGAGGTAGGGTGGCCAGCTGCACAGGAGCCAAGAATCCTATGGGTCTCCAGGCTGCAAGTCCAAGCTCATTCATCTGCACAGGCACCTGCTGACCCAGCCTAGCAATTCCAGTCTCAAACAGCACCTGAGATGCCCCAGGTCAGTTGAACAGGGACCCTCTTCCTCACTAGGCATCCATCAGGCTCCCTCACAAATATGTTGACTGTCAAGGATAAACTGAGGAAATGTCTCATTTTGCTCCATTGGGCTTCAAGGACCCTGCCTTGGGCTTCCCCTCCAAGTGACTGTCACCCTGCATGTGTTACCTTTGCACAAGATTACCAGTAAATGAACAGATCACTGGCTGAGCTGGTGTTTGGAGATGTCTGAGGCATTGCTTCAGCTGGTAGGAGAAGGTATGACAAGTCACATCCTTACCTGCTGATGTGACCCACTGGCACAACTGCTCAGATGACAAGCATTGTGTTTCCAGGACACATAATGAGATGCAAGCAGAGCCAGCTTGGCCTTATGGGAAGATGAGGTCCTCCAGTCCACCTACAACACTAGCCCTACAATCTCCCCACACTTGCTCAGCACATGCGGGGGCTGGAAGAGGGCCGAGCCATGGACCAGGATGGAAATACCAAGATCAGCTATTGTCCATAGGATCCATCAGCTTCCAGGTGCTAAGAGAGTTACCATCTCTATGTCTCCAGACAATTGAAACAGCAATAAAAGCTCTCCTAAAAAAGAAAAGCCCAGGTCCGGATGGATCTACGGCAGAATTCTACCAAGCCTTCACAGAAGAACTAACACCGATCCTCTACAAGCTCTTCCAGGAAATTGATAGAGAGGGAACACTTCCAAACACTTTTTATGAAGCAAACATTACACTGATTCCAAAGCCCAACAAAGACACATCAAGGAAAGAAAACTACAGACCAATTTCCCTGATGAACATTGATGCAAAAATCCTTAATAAAATTTTAGCTAATTGGATACAAAAGCACATTAAAAAGATAATCCATTATGATCAAGTGGGCTTCATTCCAGGAAAACAAGGCTGGTTCAATATACGCAAATCAATAAATGTAATTCACCACATAAACAGAATTAAAAGCAAAAATCATATAATCATCTCAACTGATGCAGAGAAGGCGTTTGATAAAATTCAACACCACTTTATGCTCAAAACTTTGGAAAAGATAGGGATCAAAGGAAGATACTTTATGTCAGATCCATTTACGACAGACCCATAGCCAACATTATCCTCAATGGAGAAAAACTGAAAGCATTTCCACTGAATTCAGGTACTAGACAAGGCTGTCCGCTATTCCCACTCTTGTTCAATATAGTCCTTGAAACCCTTGCTAGAGCTATCAGGCAAGACAAGGAAATCAAAGGTATTCATATGGGAAAAGAGGAAGTCAAGTTATCTCTATTTGCAGACGACATGATTCTATACCTAGAAGACCCAATAACATCGGCCAGAAAACTACTAGAGCTCATAGGTGATTTAGCAAAGTAGCTGGCTACAAGATCAACTCCAGCAAATCACTAGCATTTCTTTACTCCAGCAACAAATCCGCAGAAGAAGAAATCAGGAAATCTCTCCCATTCACCATCGCTTCCAAAAAAGTGAAATACTTGGGCATTAACCTTGCAAAGGATGTTAAGGACCTCTTCAAAGACAAATATCAGACAGTCCCAATAGTGCTATTTATCCATTGGAGGCCACACCACAGTGCCCTGATATCTGGTACCTTGCCACAGGCTGGTTGCCATAGATATCCAAGGCAGATGTGCATACAATTCTGTGTGCCAACAGCCTGTGGCTTGGAGCCTCTCAATGAAAGACAGGGAGGCCAAGACTTAGCTGCCTGGGCTGGAGGCCACTAAAGCAGCTGAGCTGTCACCAGTGAGAGAAGGAGGTTGAGGGGTCTGTCTCGTGTGGATAACAACCATGTTGTTCCTGGGCTGCACACAATGCACTTGTGACAAAGACAGATGGCCATAAGAAGTCATAATTGTGTTCTCAGCACACTGGGTAAGGATGCTGGGTGGACTGAGGCATCCTTGTCAATTACACCCTTGAGGACATGGGACAGGTGTAGCCCTTTTGCCAGTGGGTAACATGAGCCCTGACTATCTGGGTAGAGGCCTTTGTCAGACAGGGAGGTTTCTTTTGTTCCTGGCAAGAGGCTGGATTGTTAATTGTGGAGATTTTTCTTCATTGACATAATCGGTTCACATTTTGAGGACGTATCAACTCCACTGATACTCCAAGTCCCACATCAGGCTGGCCTTTCTGGTACCAGCCCTCCTAGTTTCTCCTGATGTATTCCACCATTTAAATGTTCTTCCATCAATTTTCTAGGGTTTTCTTAAGAGTTTTTAAAGTATGTTTTCCCTAGTTTTGAAATTATTTTTCTGAGAAAAATATACACAATTACCCATATACCTACACCATCACTCTTAACACACATCCCCTACAATTGTACATTTCATATACACCCTATGCATACACATCCACAACTACCCACACTCAGCCACACACATACACCTCGGCACACATGTACACATACATACACTGTGTTCCCTTGCACACTTACCTCCAAACACACCATAAACAAGCACTCCACCTACATGCACTAAATCTTACAGCACATCATACACAAAATACCATGCTCCAGACACACATACCTCAAACCACAGTCTCAGTACGAACGCCACACATACCACAAACACACTATACACACCTTCTAGACACCCAGAAGTGCACACCCCACACAATACCACTGTACTCACGTAAAACATACTCCAACACACATACCACAGACACATGTACTAAACGAGACACATATTGCACACACCAAAAATACTGCACACCTGCATATGGCCTATGACCTATGCACACACAAACCATATAAACACAAACACTAGATTTCTCTTAGGAAAATCCACTCATGCGAACTGCAGATGACACACACGTCTCATAGCACACATGTTCCATTCCCCTTCATACTGCATACCCACCCTGCAGAGCATTATCACACTTGCACATACAGTTCATATCCACAGTCACACACTCTCTACATGACAGGCACCCATATCACGTACACCCACAAGAACCACCACAAGAGCCACACACACCATAAATCACCACACACAAACCCACACACCAATACATGCCTCACACAGATGGTAAACACCACGTATAACTACTCTTACACACCATAGACACAGCAAATAGACCACAAACCACACATACTACAATCTCTGAGATAAATCACATGTCACATAAACACTACACAGTGCATGTACACTTCGTATCCTCCTACACACTAGACAAAACACAACACTATAACACACCCTCCACCATCACATACAACAGTCACCCTACGTACAACATACACCATACACTCTCACACCCCACACACAACATCTGCACACCTGCACATGGTACACTTCCCCATATACCACAGACATGCACACCACATATAAAAATGAACACACACCACAGACCCATTACGTAGATTCCTTTCACATGTACCACTCATAGCACTGACAACACACCCTACATACATATCTAACAATTCCTCCCACGCTCAAAAAATAGCACACCTATACACATTTCCCATCCATACACACTCAGGTGCATATACACACTGATCATGTGTGTGCTAAAGATGCAAAACTCACACATCATATCATACACATACACCCTGATGCACACACATTCCCATATACACATAAAACACACCATATATACCACACCAATACCATTGAAGCACTACACACTGCACACACATACCACCCCCCCCACACACACAATGTCACAAAACAACCCCATTCACACATATATACTCAAGAAAATGTGGGCACTCAAAAATTAAAATATCTATCTACCCCTCAGCTCTTACCTCCTGCACACAGGGTGGAAGCTTCTACAGATGTGATTTCAATGCAGGACTTGGAAGCAAGCTGGAATAGAGAGGGCAGGAAGAATGCAGGGAGTGTGAATCTCAGGGTCCAGAGAGATTTCGCTCACCTCTGCTCAATTTCAGCCCCACTCACCGCGTTAACAATGTCATTCAGATCCTTAAATCCTATGTCCACCCCAAACATGTGATCTGGGGAGTCTGCAACTGCTGACATCTACAAAGGAATAGAGGTAGTTTGAGCCTGTCAGTCAGGGGCCCGAAGATTCATCAGGTCCCCAGACCCAGGACAGAGCATCTTGCTCTCATGCAGTTGGGAGAGTGGAGTGTCAGGAGCTCAGGGAGAAGACATTGGCTTCTGCTGGAGGACCAGCCTTAGAGAGCAGGAAGCTCCCCACCCACCCCAGCACAGGGAGTGGAGTTTACTCAAACCCTTCAGGTTGACCTCTCACAGCAGCCACCTATGGTGCATGATCCCTGAGGCACGTAAGACGACCAGCCTCTGCCAGGCCCTAGGAGGCCACCCCAGAGACCTTCCCCAACTAGGTGCAGAGGGACACCAGGGCACCTGGTTGGAATTACCTGGTATTTATTGTAATCCAGCACACCAATTGTGTAAACCACTGCCCCCAAACTCCGAGCCTCGTTTGCCTAAGAGAAAAGTGTTAAGTGTGAATCATCAGACTATATGGGAAGCAATGCTGGGAAACATGGACTAGACTCACCTTCTCCTTGGTCTCCTTAAACGGTATTGGCTCCAGTGTTTCACCAGTAAGAGCAATAATCACGCTTTCAACTTTATTGTCTGCAGAACAAGCAAGGATTGGGTGGCCTGGTTGGCAAGTGTCCTTGTGTGCTCTGACACTGCCAAGGCTGCCAGGGCCCTACTCTGAACACCGCCCACAGGTCAGATGCTCCCCTCTCCTCAGCATCCTGGGACAAGTGCCTTGAATTCTCATGAACCTTCAGTCTGTGTAGCTTTCCCCTGAGGAAGCCCAGTTATTCCTCCACAAGCTCAGCCCATCAAGCTGGGTGAGGCAACAGCAGCCAGGATTTCCTGCGGAAGCAAGTGAGGCCTATGGAGGCCAGGCCCTGATTCAGGCAAAGGGCTTTAGAGAGGGGACCCCACTTCCCCTCAGTGCCATTCTCTACCAGGCCCCACAGTCCAGAGGACGCCTGTTCAGGGTGTGCAAAGCTGTTTGCATTGTCTGAGACACAAGCTCAGGAGGCAAATCAAGAGAAGGAAAAATTGGATGGGAGAAGGAGGAGCAAGGGGAAACCAAGCTGTGGATTCCACACACACAGGCCTCAGTCTTCTCGAGGCCCCTTTGATCATCTCCTTGCTATCACTGGGACCAAATGTAGGTCAAGGATCTCAGAGTGACTAAGATCCACCCATGGACACATGGATCCTTAAATGCATGCACATTTCAAAACCATCCTGGAGCAGGCATCCAGGGAGAACCTACAGCTCTGAGTGGTGAGAAACTGGTTCTAAGAGCAGGAGCTAGGAAGAGGCCCAGGATCTCTGCACACAGACCTCTCCGAGGGGCACCAGCTCTGTACCCCCAAACTACCATGAGGAAGGCAGCAGAAAGCTTACCTTCAGAGTTGACTTTTGTGATCTGCTCATTTACCTGCAAAGCAATGAAGAAACATTGGGGAAGATCAGTGAGATGCCCCAGTGATACTCTTAAGAATTGTGAGCCAGTGCTGACTCAGGCTCCATCCATTCGTACCAATTTAAATCCCTCTTGCATGAATGTTTGTCCTCCGGGCACCACTTTCTCCAGTTTCGTAAGACCCTCTTGAATTTTTTGTCTGGAAAAAAAAATGAAAATGAAGATTAAGGTGAGGAAGTCTGACGATTATAAATCAACTGATGAACTGCCCAAGTGCTTTATCTACAGGTGATATATAGATAGGAGAGGTCAACATTTGGCATGGGGTCTTCAACGGGAGGTCTGACACTTTTCTCTGTCCCCAGTTTCATGATCACCATGGCAGATCAGGAGAGAATGGCAGACTGTCTGTCTTTCTCTGAGGTCATGCCTGTCTCAGGGTACATAGGCCTAAGGGACATCAGCATGGGCCTGCCCGGTCCACCCCTGCTTAGAAAGGAAGGCCCACAGGGATGTGCGTGGGTGAGATAGGGACACTGAGAGACTCACCATTCCTACCAATATCCTGAAAACTGAGAAGACCCTCCTTTGGAGATCTCTGACCTTCCACAAGGAAGGCTGAGTTGGGAAAAGTCACTCTGCTAAGCCCTGCCAGCTCCCTTTCCTCACTGCCACAGACCCCCAATCTGACTTGTACCCTTCTCCCTCGCCCTGGTCACAGGTAGTTAAGTAGTCAGTCTGCTGAATCAGAGAGCTGGGGCTATAGGACTTCATGTGCTCTTGAAACAAAACACCTAAATCTGGGGTAGTGGCCCTGAAGGCTGTCCACGAGGGTGTCCAGCAGTGCTCCAGGGACTGACTGGGGGATGTGACATTGAGGTGCTATTAAAGGACACAGGCGGGTTTGACTGGCAGGCGAGACTGTCTATGGTGCCTGTACTGATATAGGAAGGGGTATACTTAGGCTTGGGTTCAATGAATATGATGAGCCAAGTCAGCACAATGACCTAGAAAACAGACCCTTAGGGTGGCTTTCCACCACAGGCAGAGAAGCTACCACAGGGTGAAAGTTGAGGGCCCGAAAACTGAGTCTCTCTCACCCTGCACAGAGGTTGAGTGGTCACACCCAGCTGTGCCCAGAGAAGGCCAAACCAGGACCAATTCAGCCCCAGTGTCTCACAGGGACTCCTGTCAGCATCCTTCCCACATAATTCCTCCCTACGGCCTCATACCCACTCAGGTCTCTCCCAAACCCTTGCCATAGGACACAGCAACCTAGGCCTTCCCTGTGCCCAAGGAGCCCCTGTCCACGTCTCCCTTGCTGCTGGATCTGGGGCCAGACTGTCCACATGCCCTGGACCTCTAGCCTCTTATCTGGGGCTCACGTGTCCCTTTTCATTCCATGCTTCTGGCTTGTCTCTGGGACCCTGGACAGAAGTTGTCCCACAACTCCAAGTACCCAGCCTGTCCTCAGTGTCCCACCTTTCTTCCGTTCCTGTCCTCCTCTGTTTGAACCTCGGCACTCCATCCCTAGCTGTCCCTCACATATCAGACAGTCAGAAGCTCCCCAACTCCCTGCCTCTTGGCCTCTTGGCACAGGAGTCCACCTCCACACCCTGGATATTTGACCCTCATGCCTCCTGAAGGACCCAGCCCAGACTGGGGCTCCGAACTTCACCTGGCTTGGACCCTCGATTAAGCCACAGCGCTTCCCTCTGGTTGTCAGCCTATCTCCCTGCCTCACTGGCTGGGACAGAGATTCACCTGCCATTGGCAAGTCCCAGGCCAGAGTTCTCCTCTCTGCTCCATGAGTTCTTTGCAATGGGGTTGGGGAAGCTTGTCCCAGCCAAAGCCCAGGGCAGAATTCAGGGCTGACACAGGGCAGGCTAGACAGGGTGGAGAACTTCTGAAAGCACAGAATGTGCAGCTACCAATGTAGCAGTAGTCAGATTGGGCTGGGAAGTCAGGGTGGGTTTTTAGGGTTGTCAGGACCCTACCATGTGCACTCCTGGGGCCCCTTAGAGGTCACAGTGAACCTCTAAGATCCTTGGAGCTCCATGTGACCAGGCCTACCAGGCCTGCTTTGGGTTTGACAGCAGCACCTACCTTTCTCCAGTGAGCGGCATGAGAGTTTCCGCATCTCCAGAGTACAGAACAAAGGAGATCTGCATGTGAGGGCTGCAGAGGAAGCGCAGGTCATAAATGAGTGCACTGACTCTACGGGATGGCAGAGAGGGGGTGCGTATTTCCCTGCCCCTGACCCTATCTGTTCTGCACTGGGGGTCATTTCAGACAGGCAGAGTTCAGAAGAATTTAGTGAAGGATTCTGAAGCCTATGGAGACGAGGGGTCCAAGGGAAGGGAGTGTCAGGACGGCCTACTGCTTCACCTCTGCATGCCAAACCCCAACTCTCTGTCTCTCTCTCTCCTCGTCTCTGTCTCTTATACACACACATCCCACACACCCTCACGGACATATTGAACACGAAGGAGACAGACACATCCACTCTCCTCCATGAGGGCCTCCCACCCACTGTCACAGGGTTTAGATATTTGCAGGCACCCCCCACCTCCACTTTCAAACTGGAAGAGGTCATTCTCCTTTTTGGCAATCACTTCCCCACATGCCTCTCTTTTTTCGCTCCCTGTTCAGCGTTGGAAATCCCAAGACCCTCAGCCCCCATAGTCAGATTGCCACACACATCCCTGTCTGAGCTCCACTCTGCCCTGCTTTTCTTGACTCAGGTCACTCATTGTTATTAGACTTTTCTTCCTAAGGCACAATCTTTATCTCGTCACTCCCCAACTAGGAATCATCTAATTTCCCTTACTCCCTGCTTTTCCAGAACTCCCATCACTAGAGTTCACCTTGGTGGTTGCTGTGACCCTGTCTTTTCTCTATCTCTCAAGATCAAGTTGACTTTTCCACATCCTTTGGGGAAACCTCCTTTAAATTTCTGGTATTCCTGCTTTTTCCTTTAACCTTCCATGGCAAGCCAAGTTCTTTGTCCCTTTCCTTTGACTCTGGGCAGCCTGAATCCAGGTGCCAGTTACTGAGTTACTGGTTTGTCTTTCTTGATTCTTCCCAGCTTGTGAGATCCTGGGGGGAAAATTGTGTCTCTGTACTATGCCCAGCCTGCCAGACAGGTGTCAGCCTATGGTGCTGAGACCCTACAGAACCAGCATGCCTTGTTCTTCTCTTTCCCAGCACCCTAGGCTCTGTGCTCCCTACATAAGATGCTCCCACACCCACCAAATCTAATGGTCATGCCCTCTGCCTGCCAGGGTAATGCTCCATGCAGCAGAGGAAAAGCCGTACTTTGTGAATTTTGCCACCAAATCCTTCACGAGGGAGTAAATGTGAACCCAGTTGATACGCACACTGTCAGACCTGAAAACAAAGAAGATATGAATTGGGGTTATGGCATAGCCAATGAATAGGCAATTCCTGCCTTGCCCCCACCTCAGAAACACTAACCATATTGTGTCATCCTGTAAGGTGACTTTAATCAGGCTTGGCACTGAGAGGGTGGCCATGAAGCTTCATCAGGCTGGGATTTTGGGCCTCCCAAGATGAGAGAGTCTTGGTAATTGACCAGTGTGGCTGATGATGCTAGGTAGGGTCTCTGTAGACTCTGAAGGGGGAATGCTATCTTGGATGGAAAGGTCCATCGGCTCTTCTGATATGTAGGCTCCCTTGACTCCCTAATCGCTCTTGTTTTAACTGTTTCTCGCTCTATCTGCGGGTGGGTAGAGAAGGGTCCTTGCCTTTACTGCCATCAGAGGCCCCTTGATAGCCTTAGCTCAGGTACAGTGTGTGACCAGTCCCAGCCTATAATCCCTCTATGTCTCTGGTTGGGGATTCTTTTGAAGGGCTGGGTCTGATCAGCAACCGATGACACTGCCAGCTTCCACTCACTGTCCCAAATTTCCCAGCATTCATTGCAGCAGGTGGAGCCTAGACCTCACTAAGTGTAGATAGGAAGCTGAGCCTACTTTATCTCCTAAGTATCTCCCCATCCTGTTGCCTCGTCTAGGCTGCATCTAAAACTGCATGTAGCTGAGGAGGAAATAAGTCCCAGGTAATCCTAACAATATCACTCTGGGCCCAGAAGATCTTTTCCAGAAAGCACTGCCAGGGGAGCAGCATGTCTAACTGTCATCACTCTCAACTAGGAGGGGGAGCCACAGGTTCCTCCCGTCCTGACTCTTGGGGACCTACTTTGTTTTTCTCACATTTAGTCCCAGGTTGGAGAGGGAGGAGCTGAAGGGAAATGGAATACCTGATCTTTCATGTTGTGAGAGTCACTCACATCTGTGTTCCTTCCTAGGGACAAAGGTGTGTGCAGTTCCATAGTCTGCACTGAATGGGGAGACAACAATAATATTCCAGGTATGGATGAGAAATGTGAAGCTTAATGGCTATGCTTTTTTCCCCCCAATTTCTAGGATATGATGCATGGTGAAACTGAGGCTGGTTTCTTTTCTGGACATTTTTCCTGGATCCACGTGGTTTATGTGTTTTATATGTTAAGAGAGTTATAGGCACCTACCGGAAGTCACTATTTCTTTTCTGTAGGTATCACAGTGTCCTTGATTGTGACCGTCTTGAAGGTCATGCCTCATGTGTGTTGTCACATACCAAGATCAATCCCCTTCTCTCTACCATCCTACTGCCTCATCTAGGCTGCATCTAAAAATGCATATAGCTGATGAGGAAATAAGTACTAGGTAATCCTAACAATATCGGGATTATCATTCACTGAGCACGTGTATATTAGGAACTTGATGTGTGTGTATTCCTTATATCAACACATTCCCATTTCACAAGTAAGAAAACTGAGGCCCTGAAATACTCAACTGAAAACTTAGAATTCATACTAAATATACCAAGTGCAGTGGGCAACACATGGGATTTAGAGAAATCTGCTAACTTAAATTCATACTTAGCAGATTTCTCTAAATCCCATGTGCTGCCCACCACACTTGGCATCCCTGGATGATGCTGTGGTATCCAATAATTCCTGGCTAACTAAGCAGTAGACTGAAAGACCATTCATAACACAAACTTTGCTTTCCACAGCTCCCAGGCAAATGTGCAAGACAGCTCCTTTTTCTAACTAAGGGAAACATCGTCTGCCTTCCTTATTATTCTTGTCCTGTTTTTTCCCCTGGAGTGAGCCAGGTTATTCAACCCACTCACAAACTCTATATAAGTTTCAGTGTGAGATGATTTTGAAGGAGGGTCTGTATTCTAGAACACAGAAGAAAGGGAGTGGGAAGAGGAAAGGAATACAGGGGCCAACAATTCCCTAGAAAGGAGGAAGCGTGGGACAGTGAAAACTGTATGAAGTTCCAGCACATACACATGGCTCCAATTATATTAGCACCCTCGAGAGGCAAGATCATCAGTCACTGGAGGAGACTTCTAATGTTAGCATTTGGGACCAAAGCGTGATAGTGCTATAGCCACGTAGGAAGGATGGAAGAGGATGTTACATAAGCATGTAAGACAACTGAGTTATAAGGAAGCTAAAGCTTTCCCCCATACTATGAAGAGAGAAACAAAGAGCAAGATACATCAGCCAAAATAAGCATATTATTACAAACCAGGATGTAATACACCAAATAAAAGTCAGAAGATTTGCAACTGGTTGCCTTCGGGTGTGGGATTTGGGGTCTAGCGGTGTTGGGCAGGAGTATTTATTTATTTTTGTGAGCCTCATTCTAGTGTTTGGCATTTCAATGTACATTCAAATATTTCTGTGATGAATATAAAAGTTGAATTGTAATAAAAATGTAGTAGCATGGAGTGGTGTTCGTAGAAACAGTGTCTTTGATTCTCGGTGCCCTTGCCCTCAATGATTCTTGGCAAGTTTTGCAGACGCTCTGGAAAACAATCATGAAATATTGACAGTGATATCCTAAGTGTTCAATTGAGAAGAAACCATTTTCAAAGGCACAGAAATAATTCGTGTGTGTGTGGTATTTTTATTAACCCTTCCTCTACTCCCTTCCCGTTACAGAGACAGTTTTGGTTTTGATCAATGGCCCCAGTGTAAAATTATTTTCCTTCAATCAGAGGGACCATTTGCAAATTATTGTGTCTATCTATTTTCTCCTGGCTTGGGGAAACCTCAGGGGCTGACTCTCTCAATTTTGCCCTGCACTACTTGGAACATGGGTAGGAAAAGGGGCAGGGAGTTTCCTTTTTTTTTTATTTATTTTATTTTTTATTTTTTGAACAACCATACAAGTTTTTAACAAAATAATATCAAATGTGTATAGATTCTGGATATTATAATTACCCCCAGGAGTGCCCCCCAATTACCCACCCTTTTCCCTCCCTTCTCCTTCCCCCCATATCTCTAAAAAAGGATTATGTTGTATATAGCATTATAGCTTATCTGGATTTAACACATGATAACAGACCAACTTTCTCACTGGCCAGGGTCTAGTCCCCACCTCCACAAATGAGTGGAGACAATCGATCATTAGTTCTCTGGGTTCAGCTGATTTTATTCAGCATGATTTCTTCCATAGCCATCCATTTACCTTCAAAGGCTGCAATATCATTGTTTCTAATTGCTATGTAAAATTCCATGGTATAAATGTACCACAGTTTTTGGATTCATTCATCCAGTGAGGGACATCTGGGTTGTTTCCATAGCCTAGCAATAGTAAATTGTGCTGCTATGAACATAGATATTGTTGTGTCACTATAATGTGCTGATTCTAAATCCCATGGAAAGATACTCAGGAGTGGAATAGCAGGGTCGTATGGTGGGCTCATCCCTAGTTATTTAAGGATTCTCCACACTGCTTTCCAGAGAGATGAGGAGCTCTGGACCTGCACTCCAGGAAATGCTAAAGCAAGTTCTTCAAGTAAAAATGAGATACTAGGCAATGAGCTAAAACCACATAAACATAGAAAAATATTTCTGGTAAAGATAAATACAAGAGGAAATATATACTACATATTTATTATAATCTTATTTTGTAAATTTAGTTTTCTATTCTAAAGCATTTATAAGGCAACAGCATAAAATTATTATAATCATATGTTATTAAGCATACTACATGTAAAAGATGTGATTTGTGACATTGGTAACAAATAACTGCATGATGTCATATTCTTGTAGAGTTTTGTGCAAAATTAAATTTAAGTTGGCAGCAATTCACATGGTTTTGCTATAACATTAGAGGGTTATGTGTAATCCCATGCAATCACAAAGAAAATATCCAAAATAAAATATACAGAAAAGATAATGAAAAAGTAAACAAATTTCAAAAAAATCAACTAAGGTGGCTGGAGCAGTGGCTCAGCAGTTATGGTGCTTGCCTGGCATGCCTGAGTACACAGGTTCAAACCCCAGCACCACATGCACAACTAAGTGTCAGAGTAACGAAAGCCATGTGAAAAACTCAATAAAAATTGAGATACCACCTCACTCCTGTTAGAGTGGCAAAAATGAAAAATTCTAACAATAACAGATGCTGAAGGGGCTGTGGGAAAAGAGGTACATTGTTACACTGCTGGTGGGACTGCAAACTGGTTCAGCTACTATGGAAAGCAGTGTGAAGAATCCTCAAAAAATTAAGGATGGAACCACCTTATGACCCAGCTATCCCACTCCTGGGGATTTTCCCAAAAGAGTTAGAATCAGCGTATTATAGTGATGTGGTTTCCTCAATGTTTATAGCAGCTCAATTTACTATAGCTAGATTATAGAACCAACCCAGATGCCCCTCACTCGACGAGTGGATACAAAAACTATGGTACATATATACAATGGAATACTACTCGGCCATTAGAGAAG
>PVKS010009921.1:0-62179 GCA_004027875.1 Aplodontia rufa
TGACAGCTTGTCAGGGAGCAGGTGTAAATCATTGTCACCTAGGAAACAACTCCCTGAAGTCAAAGTCAGACCAAAGTAGGGATCAGCCATGCACCATGCAGACTAAGTCAGGGTGTTCAGGGCTGCTAGGAGGAGCAGGCTTTCTCCCCATTTTGGGAAGCATTGCTATGGTTCAGGTGACCCACAGTTGTTCTTCTTTTCCTTGGATCAGTCCATGAAGTGTCCCGGGAGTAGAATCCAGTCCCCGTCCTCTGAGATGTTTGCTGCTGAGAAGTAAGATGTCAATCATGCCTGCCTAACTCAATGCTTACAACCAAGCAGTGTGAGTGACCTAATTTGCATTCCTCTTCCAATTAGGATATGTGAACAGGAAGACGCTGGTAGGATCAGACCAGTACACACTATCCAGTCACCGGAAAGTCCCTTGTGACACCCGTGTTGGAGGCCTCCTGAGCTGTGTCAAACCTAGGAAACCCTCCAGATGGTGGTGGCAATGATGCAGCATGTGAGCCTCTATTGATCCAGCTGGCCTCTCTTCCCAAAACGAGTTATGTGGGTACTCAGTGCCCATTGCTAATCAAAGAAGCCCCTCCTATAGAGGACCCTTGTGTGGCTGCCTTCCTAGAAAGCAATTCCGTTGCAAACAAATGACTCTCCTTCTCTGAGGAGGGACTCCTCATCTGTCCCGGGAAAGCCCAAACCTGTATCGTAATGATGCCATCCTGCCTGCTTTTGGGCAAGGTGGTGCACACCTATAAACCCAGCAGATTGGGAGGCTGAAGCAGGAGGATCACAATTTCAAAGCCAGACTCAGCAACTGAGCAAGGCCCTGTCTCAAAGTCAAAAAATAACTAAAGCTGAGAATGTGGCTCAGTGGGTAAGCACCCCTGAAGTCAATCCCCAGTACCTCAATACATAAATAAATAGAAATTTCAAAAAAAGTTTAAAATGATAAGGGGTGTAGCTCAGTGGAGAAGTACCTTTGGGTTAAACAAATCTCCAGTACCAAAAAAACCCTTTTCTACATTTGTTGAAAATCTGTGCAGCTCTATCTGAGGATACAGTACTTTAACAGACTGAAAACGTTATTATAATATGAAACATAGGCATCACATACAAATATTATGTATTATCAAAACATTTACACACAGCATACAATAAATAGCAATAATCAACCATAAATTAAAACCTATTATATATAAATTTATATAAGTACACATTTGTATATATAAAATCAATTTCATAATAAGTATACATATAAATGTGTATATATATACACATAGTTATATATTTGTATATATGGTTTTATATATTATTATCTATATACTTACACACAGTAGATATACATCAACAAATGATGTATTTCCTTTTCTGAATCTCCCAGATATTTTTGAGGTTTTATTTTTGTGCTGCCAAGGACGAAACTCAGGGTCATGAAGGTGTTAGGCAAACACTCTGTATCTGAGCTAAATCCCCAATCCTAGTTTTGAGGTTTTATTTATTTTTAATTTTTTTAAATTAAGGTTGTCATTGTCCAATCATAAATGCATACAAAGCATCACGTGTTAGGCATACGTTCTTAACCACAATTAGCCCCACATCACCCACCACCCAGTCTCTTTAGTCTTGTATGTGTCAATCCTACAATCCATATAAATGTGTAGATTGTGAATTTTCCAGAATTAAGTGGTTGCACAAGTATTATTGAATTCTCAGGGGGATAAAGTACGGTACATTATTGTCTCCCTAGAACTCACCCTATTCTCCGTCCTGCATTTCTCCCTTCCCCCTCCCCTATACCCACATATCTATGATTACCCTAGATTATGTGTTGCCCCTGCTGGGTCCACTCTGTGAGCCTGACCATCTTTCACCCAAGACTGGGTTTAGCTCCAGCCTCCACAAATGAGGGGAAACATTGGACCCTTGACTCTCTGTGTTTGGCTAACTTCGCTCAGCATGATTTCTTCCAATGCCATCCATTTACATTCAATAGATGCAATATCATTGTTTCTAGTAGCTGAGTAGAACTCCGTGCTATATATATACCAGAGCTTTCAGATCCATTCACCCTGTGAGGGGCATCTGGGTTTTTTCCATAATTTAGCTATTGTAAATTGAGCTGCTATGAACATAGATTTTGCTTTGTTGCTGTAATGTGCTGATTCTGAATCTCCTGGAAAAATACCCAGGAGAGGTAAAGCTGGATCATATGGTGGACTCATCCCTAGTTTTTTGAGGATTCTCCACACTGCTTTCCAGAGGGGCTGTACCAGTCTGCAGCTCCACCAACAGTGTGCTCGTGTGCCTATCTCTCCACAACTGGAAGAATGAGTCTACAGGACACTCTCTTGACACAGATTCAGGAATACACTGCGGGTCTGTGAGAAGGGGTTTTCCTTTTCCTGAAGTTCATGCAGCGAAGCCCCAGTGCCTCTATCAAGGTGGGGGGTGAGGGGGCACCTCATACAATTCAGAGCCAGAATCCAGATTGACAGCCAATGAAAGACTTGGGACCCTTGTTTCCCCATCTGTTTTCAAAAGCCAGAATGTGGCCCTGCATGGAAAGCCACAGTGGGTGGTGCCCCTCCCCCTGGCCTGCAGGATGCAGGGGATGGGGGGACACTTAGTAAAGGGCCTCTCTCTGCTTGTGCCCTGGTTCTGAGCCTATGCAGTGTCCTCAGGGCACAGCCCAGCTTTGCTTACACCCTGCTGGATTTCATTCCTTGTGCATAACACAGCTCTTTTGTGGCATGCTCAGAATTGCTGGAATTCCTAACATTCATAAAGAGGATAAACAACAAATTACCAAGCCAAAAATAAAGTGGATGGGGACTGGTGGCTGCTAGTGCCCCAGCATCCTCAATGAACCCTGTTGTTGGGGGGCTTCATTCCCCGCTCCCAGAGCGTCCTTCCTCAGTGACGTTCCTAAATATAGCAGATCACTAGCAACGGTCACAATGCATGCTCTGTGGACGCGCGGTATATTTTCATGCTGCTGGAGTCCGGGTGCCGGGGCTCCTGTTGGAATTACTTTTCCAGTTTGGTATCCAGAGAGCCCTGCCGCATTCTTGATCAGCCGCTGACAATGAACACTGTCCGCATAACAAATGCATCTTTCTCAGGGTGCAGCAAATGCACACTGATTAACATGAAATCAAGGCTGCCTGCACCCCAGCGGGGCACCAGTGCTGCTGCTATCCTGCCTGGACCAACACCATTGTTTTTATTTAACCCTGCACCTGTGAGCTCTGTTGGAAATTTTCTCTCCCTCTCCTTCTCTCTCTTTTCTGTCCACCCAGTCAAACCAAGCTGGGGTTCACTTCAATGGAGAATCCCTGTCTCTGCCTTCCTGCACTCTGGATGCAAATCCTTATTCATATTCTGCTCCATCCTTCCCAGGGACAGATGGCTCCTCAAGGGGACGAATCACACACACACACATCTTGTGCTTCCAGCAAGTGCAACCTTGGCTTCTTTCTTCCAGGCTGAGGGGGACCTACAGATGGGCTTTGGAAAAGTTGGAATTCAAGGAGCTCAGGCTGGCAGCCCCCGGAAGGTTGCTTCAAGGTCACCTGGAGGCTTACATCTCTGTCTGACCAGCCTTACAGCTCAGTGTGAAGACCCTGTATTGCAGGAGATCAGCTGGGTTCTGCTGCAGACAGAGGGTGTGTGCACCCTTCATGGTCAACCCCACCCCGTTAGCAAGTACTGACTTTGAAACTCTGGGGACAGCATGTGTGGGACACACAGAGGACTAAAAAGGGTGACCGCCCAGTCTGGCTCTGAAGCACAACATTTATCAGGTCTGTCCCAGGAACCCCCTCACCTTTTGTTTCTTTAAACACGCCAGCTGCTCCTCTCATGTGCCTGGGAGCACTGTATTCCAAAGGCATCTTTCTTGGAAGCAGCAGCATTGGAGCGTTGGGTATTGGGGAGGAGACAGGTACCTTATGAAGCTTCTAAAGTGGCTGTAGAGTGTTCCTTCCCCCTCCTATCCTCCACAGCTCTTGCCAACCTAGACGAATTGACAAGACTTTAGACAGACAACTCCTGATAAAGGACACAGCATCCCCTGTTTTCCTGAGGAGTCAGTGTTTTTGTTTAAATATAAAATATGCTGGAAAGGTTCAGGAAGGAAGTACAGAGCATATCCCACAGCATATTCCTTAATGGTGCTTATTTATGTGTTTTTCTCTTTCTCTCTCACTTCTTGTCCACAAAGAATCTGGAGCTACTGGTATGAAGATGGATACAAAGAAAATTCAAATAATGGAGGAGGAAAAGATACGTAAGGCTCACGGCTGAGACCCTTAACCCCTTTTCAGAGGCCGGATCTCAGAACTCAGTGAGATTCGATGCTCCTCCTAACCAGGAAATCTGTAAGAACTTATGGTTAAGAGTCCCGTTACAACAGGTAGCAGGGGCCAAGGTGACCTGGAGTGGCCAAGGCAGTGGGGACTTGGAAGTCACCCTGCTGTCGGTCAAAAACCAAGTGCTGGACCTGGGTGGGACTCTCTGGAAAGTTCTCTGGGATCCCAATAAAACTGGAGTCCAGGAGGAGCAAGCTGTCCTCTACTTGCTGAGAGGATCCTCCTCTGTCCCTTCAGTGTCCCCCTTCCCTTTTATCCAATCCCTTCAATAAACTCGTGACTGTAACTGAGTAACAAATCTGGAATTTTTCATACTTGATTGTAAAATTTGAAGTGGGGAGCTTCATGCTGCCTCAGTTTCCCAGAAGACCCCAGCCCTGCAAGAGAAAGACCCTGAGTTCAGATTCTCCTCCACATCTTTGCATCCTCACACATAATTACCTTCCTTTCCCTGGGCATAAGAGGGCTCCTCTTGAGTAAGTCTTACGAGTTGCTTCAGGAGGAGGTCAGCAATCTCTCCCTAGGTTTTATGACCTGCTTCAGGGAAGAAAAGGAGAAGAAAATGAGTGTGACCTTCTTGCCAAATTCCCTCCTGCCTGCTCAAATGCCAAGCTTGTGTATTTGGGAGAAATGTGTCCTGAAACCAGTCCACATCAAGGACATAGAAATGAGTCGGAAACAAATATCCTAACCCAGAGCCCCCAAATGTCCCCCTGATCGCTGGATAAGGGACAAAATGATGAAATTATATTGTTGTTATGAGGGTAGGTAACAAAAAAAGTGTGAATGACAGATAACTCTGAGTGTTTTCAATGTCAGGTGGTGTATGAATTTGACTTGAGTTCCTGATTCTCATAATATCAAACATAACAATGGTTAAATAACAGCAGATCCACTTACTTCACCATGCAGCATCAGGAGGGCAGCGCCACAGGAGATCCACGTACTTCCTGTTGCAGCATCAGGAAGGCAGCGCCACAGGAGATCCATGTACTTCCTGTTGTTGCATCAGGAAGGCAGCACTACAGGAGATCCATGTACTTCCTGTTGTTGCATCAGGAAGGCAGTACAATAGGAGATCCATGTACTTCCTGTTGCAGCATCAGGAAGGCAGTACAATAGGAGATCCATGTACTTCCTGTTGCAGCATCAGGAAGGCAGCACCTTAGGTAGTGACCAAACTTTTATAAAGTTTGAGCATGCAGACGTTAGACTGCCTCAGGTTTTTAGGGCCCATGGCTTGCCTGTCCCCAGCCCCATATTTTTTCTATGAGTTTGCATGATCAAATAATTACTGTTACGTTTTAGATATGTATTGTCCCCTGCAAAAAATATGTGTGAGACAGTTTAAGAAAATTTGGAAAGGAAATGATTTAGTTATAAGAAGTGGAAGCTAATAGTGGATTAATCCATTTGCATGGACTAACTGGGTGGTGACTGCCGGCAGGTGGGGTATGACTTGAAGAGGTGATCACTGGGCTGTGCCTTTGGGGACTACATCTTGTACCTACCTTCTCTTTCTCTCTCTGCTTTGGTGCCAGGTCCTGAAAGGTGTAACCCAATCAGTGGATTAATCCATTTGCATGGACTTACTGAGTGGTGACTGCAGCAGGTGGGGTACAGCTGGAGGAGCAGGTCACTGGGCTGTGCCTGTGGGGTTTATATTGTGTCCCTGGTGAGCAGAGCTCTCTCTGCTTCCCGGTGCCAGGTCCTGAGCTGCTCTCCTCCTCCACGCCCTTCTACCATGATGTTTTGCTCACCTTGAACCAGAGCTATGGAGTTAGTCAACCACGGACTGTACCTCTGAAAACACGAGCCCCAAATAAACTTCTGTGCCTCTAATTGCTCTTGTCAGGTCTTTTGGTCACAGTGACCAAAAAGCTGACTGAAATAATTACTATGTTTAAAAATGAGAATACAAACAAGATAACACATTTTTCCATTCAAAACTAAATCTAGTCTTGTAATGACTGATACACTTCCTTATTCATGGCTTTTTTTATTTGAAGAAAGAAATGGAAAATAAGTCAGCAGTACATAATTTTCAAATACTACCTGAGGTGGACTGACACCCAGAAGTTTAAGTACCTCACTCACATAGCCTCCCCCCCGCCATGCACATATGCAGATAATAGTGCTACTGACAGTCCCCCTCAGAATTCAGAGCAAATAAAATAGCTTAGGTCAGCCTCTTGAAAACCACAGTGGAAAGAAAATGAGGATCTTTCAAGAGGGGAAATCCTCTGGGAGTGGACTTTTCAAAGCACTGAGTGTAGTTATAAAAATATTTCCAGTGCGGTATTGTGCTCTGAAGTGGCGAACTCTGTGTCAGTGAAAGTTTGCAAACATCTCCGCATAGGAAGGGTGTTTCTACCCATGTGTCATACGTGGAGAAACTGAAGGGGACCGAGAAATTAAAGGGTAAATAGTAACCAGTGAAACTGGAAACTCTACAGAATCTGGCTCCATCTCTATTCTCTCCCCATCTGGACAAGGAAATCAAGCAGAAAGAGTTAAATAGAATTAGCTACAACTTAACAAAAACAGCCAATCCATCTATCTTTCCTCATTTGTGCAGTATGAAAGGACTGGTTTTCAGAAAGAACTTTGGCTCAGTGACTAAGCCAACTCAGCATTAGGATAAAATTGTTTAAATTCTCTTATCTGGTAATTAGAATTCCAAATGTAATCCAAGGAAATATTCAGAGACATGGGCACATAGTTTTCTGTCTGGAGTATTTATTAAGTACTATTTATATTTTGGGGAAAAATACAGGTTAATCAAATGGTTGCAAATAAAGGAATAATTAGATACGTAACTGGCCTTTCAAAATTACAATATTAAATGTAGATATTAAATTATATTTTCATATAATAATCCGTGATATGAAAATGGAGTGTGAGGTATGTTTAACTGAAATCATTGCAAATTCTAATTGCTATATTAAGCATGAGTGCTTATGCTTTAGAATCCCAGAAAGGGTTTGCTAAAATATGGGGTACCCTCTCTTCCTCCTGAATGTCTGATTGAGTCAGTCTGGGGTGGGTGAGGATCAAGAATTTGTATCTCTATCAAGATCCCAGATAAAATTACTGTTGCTATTTTAGGGATCTGGTTGAATGAAACAAAAGGCCCTAAATATGTTCACAAAGCTACCTCTGTTATTAGGCAGTGGTTTTTCTACAAGGCTTGACCATCAGACTCAACTGGAAATTTAAAAAATTGTGTCTGATGGGAGTGTACAACGTGGCAGAAGTTCGTCAGTTCTTCAGTAATTCAGAAATAGAATTACCATCTCATTCTGTTCAGTCTATGACTGAGTACTGCACACTAAGTGGCTTTACCAACATACTGCTCAATCTTCTGAAAGCTGTAGGTCCAAGATGAAGGTAAGGCTGATTCAGTGTCTGCGGAGGACTGTGTGCTGGTCAGCCTCCCAAAACTGTGATGAAGTACCTGAGAAAAACCACATAGAAGGAAGAAAAGTTTAGTTTGGCTCAGTGTTTCGGAGGCTTCTGTCCATAAGCAGTGGGTCTGCTGTTTTTGGGCCTGGGGCAAGAAAGCATATCATGGTGGAACTATATCTTACTCTATTATATGTCTCTAATGTTATGATTATGAACAATTAAATATTAAGATGATAATTCTGTCCTCACATCTGTTCTTGAGAACAAGGAACTTGGGTATAACAAAAATGAAAAGAAGAACCTGGGCATTCTGGATTTGAATCCAAGTATCTATGAATACATGAGGTAATTTATCTTCCTGTTAGCTATAGAATGTACCAAAAGTTTAAGGGAAATGTGAAGCTATGAAATTTCAGAAGTATAAAGATTACAAATTTATTAAGCTGATCATTTAAAAGTTAAAAAAGACAAAAGAACAAAAGAAAGAAGGAAAAGTAAAGTTACTTACCTTGGAGGAAGAGAGAGGGGACAGAAAGAGACAGAGAGAGACAGTGAGTGAGAATATAAAGCATCAGGGTCACAATACCTCTCCAAGGCCACGCCCCAATGACCTCACTTCCTCCCTGTAGGCCCCACCTTTTAAAGGCACAACCACCTCCCAATAGCACCAAAGGCTTCAGACCAACCCTTCAATACACAGGACTTTGGGGGACAGTTATCAAAGAAGGCCATCACAGGCCCATTTCTCGGGTATTATATGGAGGTTTCTTGATGTGTCCAAATGTGATGGAAGAGGTAAGGAGATAGGATTTCAATATATGAATTGGGCTGGACACCAGTATCTGAGCTCCATGAGTTTTCTACTTGGTGTCTGCAGACCAAAAGCATCAGCCCCTCTCAGGGAATTATCAGAAATATGCAGCATCCAGTTCCAGGCAGACCTTCTGGATCAGGTCTGCCATTTCATAGACGTCCAGGGATTACGTAAGCATCCAAACTGCTGAAGCAATGCAGGGATTTTCAGCATCACATCTGAGAGAACTCTGGGACACTAAGGTTCCTTGCATACCCTGAGACAAAGCACTTCTACTGTAGGAGTTCCAGGAATTGTGCCCAAGGTAAACCATAAAAGTTTGAGCACCCACATGGAGCATTCTCCTAAAAATGCCCCAAGCTCCACTCACCTCCAAACACCATGGAGTTTCCTATCAAACCTTTCCAGGTGACATTGGGCTCAACTAACTCTAGGAAGAAGTTTAGTATGAGATTTTCAAATCCACGCTGAGATGACACCATTTTTTAGACAAAATAAAATTACTCAGGTAGGAAAGAAACCTCACAAAGGTGTAGAAGGTTGTCAGATCAACAGACTTAAAATTTTTGCTCCTCTGAACTCTGTAAGTCTGATAAACCATACTCAAATTTGTTTTCTTGGAAACGTCAATGTACTTGTTAACCTGGTATCAATATGTTTGAGAAATTGGATGGATGAGTGTCCTCGATGGCCATGAGTTTACATGCAATAATGAAGTGAGTTAATAGGATTTTTCTCTCTTTTTTGTGAATCAGTGAACTAATGTCACTTTTGTTGTGGCTTAAATAAAAGGTGTCTATCAAAACTTATGTATGAGACGATGTAAGAAGGTATAGAAGTGAAATGATTGGGTTAGGAGAACCTAAACCCTGTTAAAGAATTAATCCCTGAAAAGGATTAACTGAATGATAATTGTAGGCAAGTGAAGGATGACTGGAGTAGATGGATCACTGGGGCTGCGCCTTTGGGTTATATATTTTGTTCTTGGAGAGTGGGGCTTTCTCTCTGCTTCCTGGTATGATGTCCTGAGCCACTTCCGTCCACCACATTCTTCCACTGTGATGTACTGACTCATCTTGAGCCCAGAGCAATGGACTGCAGGCAATGGACTGAGATCTCTATAACCCTCAGCCCCAGATAATCTCTCCCTCCTCTGATAGTTCCTGTCAGCTCTTTTGGCCACAGCAGCAAAAAAAAAGGTGAAGAGAAATAACTTCATACATTGGATCACCATCTAAACAATCATCATTGTATGGTAGCTTCTTAACCCAAAGTTTCCCTTAGCTTTCACATCTGTAGAAAAAACACACGTTAATTAAAATAACTGCTTTTAGCAAACAGAGTGATAATTCCCATTTTAGTATTGTCAAAACAAGAATTTCTCACCCGAGCTCACATTTCTGAACTGAGTTAACTAATTTCCACTGATTTAACAGTTACATAAAACAAGCAATTCACAAATAAATTGAGCTAATGAACGAGTAAAGAAAACCAAATAAAAGCAAGAGGAATAAGATTCATGGGTATTAGGATTGAAGGCATAGCACAAAATGCTTTTAAAAAAGGCTTTATTGAGAGAAAAGGAACATCGCCGGCCTTATTTCCTGGCTAGAAAACAATTATTGAGATAATCTTCAACTTTCATTTTGTTCTTCATCATGTGGAAATATGTGCAGGATTTATTTCTTCCAAGTTTAGGATGTTGGCCCACTAACATTGAGGGCCAAATCCAGCCCACCATCTGGAGTTGCAAATAAAGTTTTATTGATATATGACATCACCCACTCATCCATGGCTGTGTTCATACTGTAATAGCAGAGTTGAGTAGTTGCCATAGAGACCAGTTAAGCCTGAAATATCTTCTACCTGAAACTTCTGGAAGTGTTTTCCAAACACCCCTGGAGTAATTCTGTGAATGAACTCTTTTTTGCATGCACTTCTTGAAAGGGAGTTCAAATACCAAAAAATATGAAGATCAAATCACCTCTGATGTTACATGTACACACACACACATGTATCATTTGAGTTTTCTTACTCTTGGTAGAACAATTCCATAAAGCTTTTTTGAGCTCCATCTATGTGCAACAGAAGATAATGAGTAGAAAGGTTAGCCAACCATTTTGGCTCATAGACTGGTCCAAAGGGACAGGAACAAAGTGACTATTCAGTAGCATTGCAGATATACCTTATGAAATTTACAAAGTTCAACCTTGAGTGATGAACTAAGGAGATGTATGAATAGCAGTCTGGAGTTTCACGAGGGAGCTGATGTTTTAGGAAGTCTTGAAGTCATCAAATGCATGAACAGGAAGCAATTCCAGGGTACCCAGAATGGAAATGAGCCAATTTAAGGAGTTAGAAGTAGATCAGTCAAGTGGGTTTCTGGAGCAGAACAAGGTTTCTGGGTCACCTCCTAGAGTTGGTGCAATGCCCCAGGGCTCTGAGCTTGGTATATGTGAGAGAGGCACAGGAAATAAAGCAGCCGGGGCTGAGCTTGAAAGGTGACACAATCTATATCCCAGTCTCAAGAATTTCCATATAGGGAAGAGGATAAGTTCTGGACGGTGAAGCAAAAATTATTTGGAATGATTTCTCTGGATGTATGAGTGATTTGGATTAGAAGAATAGAGAGATGGGTGACTTTCCTCCTCCACCAGGGTGCTAGAGAGAAAGGTGCTTTCAGATGAATCTCCTATTCAGATCTGCTAAGTGGTCCACCATGATGTCTCCTTGGTTCAGTTTCTGAATGAGTTGGGAGCTGCTTCTCCTAATTCTTGCTGCACTACTCTACTCTTGTGTTTTTAAATGCATTTTTAATAGTGCAGTTATTTGAGAAATGTACAGCTGTGTGATCCATGTTAAATATCAGTAGACATCGGATGGTAGGACTTGGATCCCTCAGTAGATACCTAGGTGGTGAGACATGGAACCCTCAGTATCATACAGGTGACGAGACATGGATCTGTCAGTACCATCCATATGGTCAGACATGGATCTCTGAGTAGATATGTAGGTGATAAGACATAAATCCCTTAGTATCATCCAGATGGTAAGACATGGATCCCTCAGTACCATCCAGGTGGTGAGACATGGATCCCTCAGTAGATACCTAGGTGGTAAGACATGGAACCCTCAGTAGATAAATGTGAATTCCTTAGTACCATCCAGGTGGTCACACATGGATTCCTCAGTAGATATCCAGGAGGTCAGACATGTATCCCTCAGTGGATATGTAGGTGGTAAGACGTAGATCCCTCAAGAGATACCTAGGTGGTAAGACATGGAGCCCTCAGTACCATCCAGATGGCCAGACAAGGATCCCTCAGTAGCTGTCCAGGTGGGAAGGCAGGAACCCCTCATTAGTATCCAGTTTGTGAGATGTGGGTCCCTCAGTGGATAGCCAGGTGATAAGACACGGATCCTCCCATAGATATCTAGGGGTTAGACCTGGATCTTCCAGTAGCTATCTAGATGGTAAAATCTGGACCCAAAACAAGGTCACAATAATACACAAGGATCCAATTTCACCTCCCTGTAGAGTCTTGGCAGATTATCTTATCATGGTGGGTCTGTGGTTCCTTAATTTTGAACCAAGCAATCGACAAACTTTTCCAGTAAAGAGGCAGCTACTAAACATGTTGGACTTTGCTGGCCAACTGCTCAACTCTGCCATTGGGGAACATTATGGTCTGGATATAAGGTGTTCCCTACAGACTCCTGGGTTGAAGGCTAGGTCCCCAGGGCAGCAACGTTCATGTGTTGGAGGCTAGGTTCCCAGGGCAGCAACGTTCAGTGTTCGAGGCTAGGTCCCCAGGACAGCAATGTTCATGTGTTGAAGGCTAGGTCCCCAGGGCAGCAAGGTCCACATGTGGGGCTCTTGGGGAGTGACTGGACTAGGGGGTCTCTGACCTCCTGAGTGCACTGATCTGCAGATGGACTAACACTTGACATTCCTGGGAGGTGGTGGAATCGTTGGAGGCTAGTTCACATCAGAGGCAGTAGGTCACTGGTGTATATATGGTATCCCTTGTCCTTTCTCCTTCTCTCTCTCTGCTTCCTGGGTGCTACGTCCTGAGTAGTGTACTTCCACCACACCCTCTTTGCCCTAATGTTCTGCTTCACCTCCGACCCAAAGTAACGGAGGCCACCAGCTGTGGCCTGAGACCTGTGAGACCAAGCGCTAGCATAAATCTTACTGCTTGAAGTGGTTTTCCTCCTCTCATGGAAGAGAGCTCCCTTTTGTGAAGGGAAGTGAGGCAAGGTCAATATGGAGACCTATTTGGAGGGGTGAGGTACAGCACAGTGACCTCATTCACCTCCTCTCCCTTAAGCATTCCACGCCCCAGACAGCCTGAAGGGCTGAGAACACCACCTCCGAAATGGACCGCTTCCACTCATCGTCCTTTGAGGTCCAATGAGCTCTGTTACAAGGAGACCCCAGCCAACCAGTGCAAACCATGCATTCCTGCGGCTGTTTTCTTGCCTTTAGAATGGCCCTTTCCGTAAGAGTGACCGACAGCCCAGATGCCAGGCTCACCCGAGATCTGTCCCCCGGATGCAGTGAACTAGGTGACAACACTCTAAGGCAGCTCTCGCGTGCCGTCAGGATAACACAGGTTCACAATTTCTTCTCAGACAGGGGGCAGCTCAAACCATCACCACCTCACTGACAACCTACTGAAGAAGCAGCTTAGAACGGGGAGGGAGTGAGCAGCGTCCTGCCTTTCTGTTCTGTGTTCCGAATTGTGCAATTGAAGCTGAGGTCCCTGGGGATGTGACAACCTGCCTTGAAGCTGCAGCGGATGCCTGGGTGATGAAGAGCCCGCGTCTGCTCCCGCCTGCCCTTGTGGATTAATGAAGGGCAAGACGGGGATGGCAGAACTGCCTTCCTCAGTGACCTTACCTGATAGGATTGTTCTGCCTTCTCCGCAGAAGGTGAGGAAGGCAGGCAGGATGCCTGCGACTGTTCTCCCCACACCGTAATGAGAAAAATTGACCTGTTTATTGTCTAGCTGTCTTCTTTGTTTCCAATCCGAGCCATATCTGCAGAATCTTTTCCTTCTTCCGTGTTGAAGTCAAGCAAAAGCCCCTCAACTGTGGTTTATCTTTGCTGGATCACACGGGGTCAGAGCAGAGTCCTGGCTGGTCATCTTGGCAGACGTGCTGCGTGGGGACCTGTGGACATTTTCATTGTTCAGTGTCTGGGCATAATACACTGGACATTTCAAGCACTATGCTATTGAATATCCGCTCTACGGATGCCAAAAGCGTACTTAAGAGTTTGGTGTATTGCTCTTTGTTTTCCTCTCTTTTATTATTATTATTTTAATTGACAAAATTGCACAGAATTATGGGGCAGCCTGTGTTATTTCGATGCCTGTGTGCATTGGGGAATCATTTGTACACCTGGGGAAGCACACCTTTCTTCTCTTGTTATTTCTTCTTGATGGAACCATTTGAAATCATTTCTTCTAGCGTTTTAGAAATGTCTTGCACATTATAAAGATTGGCATCAATCTCCTGTGCAATAGCACAATGGAAGTTCTTGCTCCATCAAACTGTGACTTAGCACCCATTTCGTCAAATTTACCCCCTCCTCCTCCTTGAATCTCTCCCAGTCCAGGCTCTGCTGATCACCATTCTATTATCCACTTTGATGAGATCAATTTGTTTACATTCTACGTGCGAGTGAGCTAATGAGGCATACAAACATGTACCTGGCTTAACTCACTGAACGTCACATCTTCTTGTTCATCCATGAGAGGATCTCATCTTTTTTATGGCTAAATGCTATTCTACTGTTGTACTGTGTATCTTGTTTGTTTGTTTTTGGTACCTGACACTTTTTATTTTGAGACAGGGTCTCATTAAGTTGCTTAGAGCCTTCAGGCTGGCTTTGAACTTGCGATCCTTCTGCCTCAGCACACTCTGATTGTGGTCTTTGTTTTCTGGGCTCACATGTCTTTCATCAATATCTATATATAATTGAAAAAAACATAATTTCAAGCAGAAAGTTCACAGTGGTAACATTTTTTTGTTGCAGAGAGAACACTGGCTAATTACAGGAAATGTTCCTTTGAATTAATCTTTGCTTCCTTCTTTCTGTTTGCAAGGAGTGGTCACATTGTTGTAATCAGTGCCACCCAAAGGCACCTCTGTTAAACCCTTGTGCACCTATTGGGAGACAGAGAAACTTCAGGAGGTTAAGACTTTGTTAGATCATTGTGGGATGTGCCCTTGAACAGGATATGGAAACTCTGGTCCCTATTTCTCTCTCTCCTTTTCCTTCCCGGCCATCAGGAGGTGAGTGGTTTCCTCTGATAGAGGCTCCATCCATGATGAGTGGCCTCACAACAGTAATCAAAACCAGCTAATGATGGGCAGGAACCTGTAAAACACCTTAGGTTGGGCATAACTACTGTTTGTTTAGCGTGGCACTGCTCATCTTGAAAGCGAGATGAATTTTCCTGGCTGGTGGTTCTCTAAGAGGAGCAAAGATTCCGAGGACCCCATCCAGGTTCAGCTGACTCTAAGACAGAATCATCATGGTGGAAGGGCTTGCAACATGCAGAGTTCCCTGAAAATGTGTCAGCTAACTGAAGGGGGTGTATGAGCTTTTCATTCCTGCAAGAAGATACCTGAGAAGATCAACTGAATAAGAGGAAAAATTTATGCTGAGTCCCTTTTGGAAATTTCATGGTGGGGGGAAAGTTTCAAGCTTGTGAAAGCCAGGAAGGGGGAGAGAGAGGGAGAGAGAGGCGTTGGGAAGAACATGAATCTTTCCAGAGTACAGCTCCTCTGACCTACTTTTTCCCGCCATGCATCACCCCCTCTAGTCCATTCAGTTCTAATTTGAGGGATAACCTTACTGATGAGCTCAGAGCTCTCGTGATACAATCACTGCCCAAGAATCCCACCTGTGAACCTTGCTGAGCTAGGGACCAACCCTTTTTTACATGAGATTTTAGGGGATTTTGCAGATCCAAGCCATACAACCAGTCCTGCGTCTCCCAAATGCCCATAATGTCCATGACCTTTGAAAAAAAACCCCCAGGGAAGACTAAAAGGCCCCTTAAAGGGTTAAAGGAATAGGAACTGTGATTTTTCTCATTCTCCAAGAGCCCACACCATTAGGAAGAAGAGTTCAAGTGAATCTCCGTCGTCCTTAACATGTTGCTAATGACCTGCACATCTGTACCAGGGCAGCTGATTTGAGGTACATTTATGCTTCGTTGCTAAATATGAAATGACCAAGGCTCTTTGTCCCTTCCTGGGCCAAGTGCAGCTGCTATCAAAGACACAGTGACATCACCCTAAGTCTTCATTAGGGACCAGGTGAGCCCATTAAAATGTGTGATTGTTTCTCTGTGGCTGTGTATCCCACATCTGCCACCAACTAATGAGGAAAATAGAACAGGAACAGCTCAACTCCTGGGAGGTTTTCACTTGGGACAGAGTGGTGTCTCACTAATGAGCCACTCAGTGCACAAAGCCAGAACAGGGACAAATGGCAGGACTCACGCCACTGAGCTCTTTCTCCGACAGGTCCTTAGACAACACTAATGACACTGATTTTCTGTTGAACAATAGACCCCACACACATCATTGTTAACAGAGCCCAGCTACCCTAAATGCTTACTCAGCCGTATGGACGTGGCTATGTTCAACGCATGGGAGCCTGACTTCCTAGAGATGGACGTGGTATTTTACATACGAAGAATAAAAAACAAACAAACAAAAATCATGTAACTCTTCATTAAGTTGTGAAACTTTCTGAGGGTTTTAAAAATGCTATATTCCTTTGAATGAGTGTAATAGGCATGGTCTTCTACGTCATTAAACATCTCTTTTGGTTGCTGTTGTCAATTCTAGGTAATTTTCTTCGTTCTTATTTTAGTGAAGCGTTTCATTTTGACATTATTATGGACATGCGGTTGTAACAAAGAAGACAGGGGGAGCTGATATACATTTTACGCAGTTTCTTATAGCAGTAGTCATGCTGAGGAATGCAGTGTCTGCCCATGCTCATGGATTAAAGACTGGGTTGTCTGCCTTTGGCATTTCCACAATGCTATGGATACCTAACCAGATGCGGTCCAGCAGGAGGAAGCTAGGTCATTGGGGACGTGGCCTTCAAGGGGTATTGGGACCCCACCCCTTCTTCTTTCTTTTCCTACTTCCTGGCCACTAGTCTCTGCCAGGAACTTCTACCTCACCACTGGCCAAAACGCAGCCAGGCCGAGTGACTGTGGACTGACACCTCCAAATCTGCCAAAACAAACCTTTCTTCTTTCTAAGTTGATTCTCTCAGGTATCTTCTCACAGTCATGAAAAGCTGACTCAAACAAGAACTGTTTTGGAAAAATCACAGAACAACATCATAAGCGGAATGTTGGCACTAATTCCATTAAAATAGAGTGTGTTTCCCGCCTTGTGAAGGTTCTTAATGTTACCCATGTCTCCTTCTCCCTTCCTCTCCTCAACCTAAAAAGGGCAATGAATCTGTTCACCATGCTACAGTGTTGTAATTCAAACAAATTGTGGGATTACAATTTTGGGGATGGGTTATTCTACAGATTCACCACCTTGTTCTATGTGAAAATACTTTGATCCTTTTGATTTCTCAATACACCAAGGTGTAAATGTACCTCAGTTATCAGTCATCCACCCCTGAAGGAAGAAATCTGAGTGTTTTCCAGTTGATGATGATTATGGAACTGCAATCAGCAGCTTGTGTGTCAATACAACTGTTCATTGCTCTAGGACCGAATCCCAGAGCCTAATCATTGGGTTACATGGGAGACGCCTCTTCAGTTATTGAAGAAACTCTCATAATAGCTATACTATTTTATATCCCCACCAACAATATAGGAGCAATTTAATTTTTCAGAATCTTTGCCTGAATTTGGAAATGTATGTTTTAAATCTATTTACTTGGGTGTCCAATGATATCTTATGATAGTTGTATTTTGCAGTTCACACTCATTCATAAAGTTGAACACCTTTTCAAACTCATATTTTCTATTTCTATTTCTTCTTCCGTGCAATACCTCTTCATGTCTTCTGACCATGTTCCAATTAGATGGTTTGCTATTTCTTAGTTAAACTTTGAGAATTCTTCATTTATTCCAGATATGGATGTTGGTCACATATCTGGTTAGTAAATGTTTTCTCTCACTCCATAGGTTATGTTTGGATTCTTCTAATATGGACTTTTTCACACTCATAATTGTAAATGTAATCATGACTAATTAACTTTTTTTAGGTGAATGATTCTTTTGGTATCATGCCTAAAATAACCTTATCATCTCTGCTCTTTATTATAGTATTGATAATTACTTCCATTATATCTTCTAACAGAGTAGTGAAAGGGGATATCTTTAACTTGTTCATAGCTGTACAATATAACTAGGTGAGAAAATAAATAAGATAATGATGGTATAAATGTGGAAAGGAAAAGGAAAGTAAATTGCATATGCCTCACTAAAACTGGTCAAAGAGTATTGTACTGTTGTTGAATATATGATATAATGCATCATATATATTACATGTGGGTAAAACAGTAAGAAAAAAATCAGTCAAAGATTTACTAAAAGCACTAAGAAAAACTCATTCAAAGATACTCTAAAATCACTATAGATATACCAAAATGGAATTTTAAATAATTTCCTAAAGTCGACTCATTTGTAGATGCTTTTTATACAATTAGAAAAGTTTTCTTCTATTTCTAGTTTTCTGGGAATGGTTTTTGTTTTTGTTTTTTTAAATTTTTAAAATCATGGATTCATGCCTCTCTATATACTTTGGCTGATATATTTAGACCATTTACAATTAATATAGTTTTTAATGCTAGGGCTTAATTATGTCTTGTCCACACCTTTTCTTTGTGTGTATATTTGTTGTAATTTTTTCATTTCTGTACCTTTATTTTCTTGCCACACCAGGGACTATGGGAAAATTATTTGAAATTCATTTTGTTTTATCTATAGTATTTCTAGTGTATGTCTTTTGATCATCATTCCGGTGTTTTATCTAGATAGTATAATCACATAGTCATAATTACTATGAAACACTCATATCACCATTTGCCAATTTCAGAGATTCATAGAATGTTCCCCTTTATTATACCTTCCCCAATTTATCTTTTAATTTCTATCATTTTTTTTTGTAGCAGGCACTTAAGGTTCCATCAAATGCTATTCTGACTTTTGTTTCATCTCTAAACTATAATTTTGAAAATGCAGATCTTATTTATTTGCCATTCCTTTAGCAAATTACATTAATTTTTTCCTTCTCATTATTCCAAAATTTCTCCTTTCATCATCTCCCTTCAATTTACAGAATATCTCTTTATCCATTGTGTTACCATAAGTATGGAGAATACCTCTTCAGCATAAGCATGAACTTGACAAATTCACTTATAATTCTTTCATCTGAGAATGTCACAATTTCCATTTCTTTCCTAAAGGTTATTTCCGGTGTGTATCAGAAGTTCCTTTCAAGATCTCAAAAGTATTTTTCCACTTCCATCTGACTACCATGGTTTCAGGTGAGAAATTTGCTGTCCATCAAACTACATCTTTTCCCCCTTTCAAATTAGATGTTGTTTTCTGTGCCTGCTTTGTAGATGTTTCTTTGTCTTTAGTATTCAGAAGTTTAATTACCCTGGATTTCCTGGACTTTTTCCTGTTTGGTGCCTATTCTCCGTCAAGCCGTGTCTCTTGGGAATTTTTCAGCCACATTTCTTGGCATACTTTTTCCTTTTTTCTTTCTTTCACCTCTCCTTCATGGATTTTGTCCATTGTACTATATCTAACTGCTATTTTAGTTCACTTGGTTTGCACTGAAAAAAATTTACCCTTCTTGGGTAGATCTGTGGAGACTTTTTTTTTTTGAGCAACCTTACAAGATTTTAGCAAAATAATATAACATGTGTATAAATTCTGGATATTGCATTTATCCCCAGGAGTGCCCACCCATTACCCTCCCTTATCCTTCCCTTCCCCTTCCCATTATAACTCTAAAAATAGTATTAGATTGTAAAGCATTACATCTTATCTGGATTTAACTCATGTTTCTAGACCAACTTTCTCATTGTCCAGGGTCTAGTCCCCACCTCCACAGATGAGTGGAGAAAATCGACCCTTAGATCTCTGGGTTAAGCTGATTTTACTCATCATGATCTCTTCCATAGCCATCCATTTACCTTCGAAGGCTGCAATATCATTGTTTCTAATTGCTTACGGCCCTTACATGTAAAACATTTTGCTATCTCACCGTAGTCTTCTAACTAATTTTCTTCAGACTTTCATTAATAGATCTACTTCCTAATTATTTCAGATTAATTTACAGAAGTAAACTTGCCAACTCTTAAAAAATTTACTATTTTTCTTATCATTGTACCAGACTAAAATAGTCTTTAAAATGAGCATAATTAAAATATTTTAATTTTGAATAATCTGAAATATGGTGTTTTTTCTGCTTTTTTCTTTCAATTTTAAATATATTTTTTAATAATTCTTTAAGATTTTCTTGATATGATTTTCATATTTTTAATTAAGTTTATTTCTAGATATTTTCTGTTTAAACTTGTGTTGGGATGAGTGCTTTTCTGGAAATATTTTTAAATTAGTGCAGTTTTTTTGTACTATGTAGGGATGTCTTTGCTTTATTATATTGGCCATTTATTGTAATTATATTTTCATTGTGAGTATATATTATATAATTGATTTATATAGTTATATATTTATGATATGTTTATACATATATATTGTTTGTTAGAATTATATATTATAAATGTAGAAATTAAAAAATTATTTGATGTAGTCTGCTAAAAATTGATAATTATTATATAAATAGGGAAAGGGAGGCAAACTATGTTTGTGTTTATTATATTTATATGTGAAATAGTTATAATGCATAGTTAAACATTGCATGTGGACATTTTATTAAAATTTCCAGTTACTTCTAGTTGCTTTTAGCAGGAATCGATGGTTTTCATTATGTGCCTTGTAGATATCTTACTGCCCACCAAAGATGCCCTGAATTCAGCTATTTCAGACTAAACCATGGTTTCAAAAGTACCCAGTAAATGGAAGTTGCTCATCCACAGAGTAAACCTGGGCTCCATGTTATTCCCCATGTGCTCATCCACAGCCCATCCTATCAGCAAGGCTTTGAGAACTGCGGAGGTACACAGCCCCGTTCAGTTCTCTCAAACATATCTCTCATCTGCAAGGCACACCTGTCCAAAAAACATGCAAAATAATGAGAAATGCTATAGAAATTGCACATTGTAGAGAAAGCAATGACAGTGTTAAAATAGAGATTTTGCAGAGTATTACCAATGAGATGAATTTCCCAGTTAAAATAACAAAAGTGGGGAATCGGGTAAATGAACTAAAAAACACAAAGGACTAATATACCACTTAGAGTTGCCAAATTAACACACCAGTATCATGCTGGTACTCAGTGTTGTCTTTGATTCAGATGCGTGAACCATTGCTGTACACCCAAATTGGGATTTGATAAAATGGCTTCTTATTTTGGCTGCCCCGTTGAGGACAGGTACCACCTGGTCTGCTTCCTGCTTCCTGTTTTGCAAGCAGCTCACCACATTTTTCTTGACTCTGTCTGTCTTTACCTTCTGATTTTCTGATGCCTGCCTGGTTCATTGTTTCCTTTTTTCTTTTTGAAATGAAAGGAACAGTGAGAGGGAGAGGGAGAGGGAATCAAATGTTTTTTATTTTGAGTTTTTCAAAACAAATGGCTCTCATTGGTACGAGAATTTGTTGTGTACGTGGTGCTGAGATTTGAACTCACGTACTCACGCATGCCAGGCAAGCGTTGCAACTGCTGAGCCACTGCTCCACCCCTCATTGCTTTCTTAAGTTTAAGTAAAGGAGGGGCTGTTCTACTGGCTACAAACACCTGCTGGATGTGGAGATGAAAACTTTGCAGCTGCTTGGGTGCGTGAGACAGGTAGGTGTGGTTCATTTCTTAGACCCAATACCTTGAGAAAGCATTGAAACACATCCACAGGTTTGAAGGCGTGAGCCAATTAATTTCCAGTCTGCGTGTGGGCTGAAGATACATTTCCTGATTACCGTAGGGCAACACAACAGAGCCCATTCATAGCTTCCGTTTACTGTCAGGGTGAAGGAATGGGGCACACATTATCTTCCTAAAGCAGAGCACAAAATAAATAAATCCATGACCTTCAACCCATAATTCATTACTCAGAAAAAATAATCAGAAGCATCAACACAATTTAGGTCAAGACCATTCATAGCAGCAAGGAAAAATTCCCCCATATTGGTGACTATGGAAACCTTTAACTGAAAATTGCTGTAACCAGAGGTCTTGTAGCTACCTAGCTCAAAAACCAACAAACTCTTTCTTCAAGAAGCCAAATAGTGAATATTGTGGGTTTTGGGAGCCGGACATTCTGAGGTAGCCGTAGTTGATATGCAAAGGAATGAAACTTTATGGACATAAATTTGAATTTTATATAATATTCATGTGTCATGAATTATTATTCTTATTTTGATTTTTTTTTTGGCATTAGAACATTTAAAAATGGAAAAACCATATTAGCACATGGGCTAGACAAAAGTACTGGTGGTCAGTACTTGGCCCATGGACTGTGTTTTGCTGAACCTTGATATAACTAATAAATATTGCTTTTTCAAATGTTGTCTTTTCAAAGGAAAATGTTCACAACAATATATTGAATGAAAAAACAAATTAGGGTCTAAAATAATTTTCAAGATATGTCCCTATTTTGTCAAAATACAAAAACATAAAAAGTGCTCAAAAGAAATACTCAAAAATCATTAAAGCTTTTTCTCTGTAAAGTTGCTTTTAAATAATTTTTATTCCCTTTGGGTGATTCTTGGGCTTTCTAAATGCTCTAAAACGTGCATTATTTTTATGTAAGAGCCATTACTTTGGAAAAAAAAATACTCTCCTAAAGCTTTATTCTCAAACTGGCTGCTTCTCGTGATATTTAAAGAATCCGTATTCCATGTATTTAAAGCAATTTCTTCTCTTTCATTTCTTTCTGTCTTTGGGAGATGTTTGCCACATTTTTTGGAAATCCTCCCATTGGTTCCTTACGTATTTTCTTTTTTTGATCTCTATGTTCTTTCTTCAGTATGGCAGGGTTCAAAGTTCTATTTTTAGTCAATAGCAGAAAAAAAATCAAGCATATTCATTATATTAAACAAGAAGGTAGAAATGTGCATTTTCCTTTCCATGGCATAGATTAAATTTTAAAATATTAGGAACTTCCTTATTCAGCTTTAGAGGTTCAGTCTGTGGTTGGCCGACTCCATAGCTCTGGTCCAAGGTGAGCAGAACATCATGGCGGAAGGGTGTGGAGGAGGACAGCAGCTCAGGACCTGGCACCAGGAAGCAGAGAGAGCTCTGCTCACCAGGGACACAATATAAACCCCAAAGGCACAGCCCAGTGACTCCCTCCTCCAGTCACATGCACCTGCATCCAGTTAGTGCAAGCAGGTGGATTAATCCACTGGTTAAGTTAAGGGTCTCATAATCCAATCATGTCACATCTTACATTCTTGCATTGACTCCCACATCAGCTTTAGGATGCCACCATATACCCAAACTATAGCAAGGACCCATGAACCTTCTGTGTGTTTGACTACGATATTTTCAACGGATAAAGGAGGCATTCCAGAGATGATCAAGGACAGGCACAAAGACATCCACATACTCTGTTGGTTCCAGTTTCCCCTGTTGTAGGAGCAGCAAGAATATCTTGAAGTAATGTCTTTGTCTTGTCCATGATCTTATTTGGCTTCCAGAAAACCCTTGTGTCCTGGAGAAATGCCCGTGGTAGAATCCTCTCTCTTCTGCTACAGACCTTCTGTTGTGACTGCCTACCATCGCCCCCGCCACAGAGGCAAGAGAAGGAACATCTTCAGCAATGTAGCTTGTTTCAATTCCAAAGCCATCTGCATCTCAATTCTGCCCTGAGCAAAGTCCTCAGAGACTCTATTTTGACTCCATCAGGCTGCAATCCAGGATCACGCAGGTGAACCTACTGCATGCAGACAGTGTCCAGCCAAGTGACCCATCCACTGATCCCTTTGGCTGATTTTCACTCAACACTTACTTTACAGCAAGCATTGTGTTAGAGACACGAGATCAGAGGGTGACTGCCTTCCAGGGACACAGCCTCTGGCGTGGCCCTGAATTAACTGTAATCAGCTAGAAAAGATAGTGCTCCCAGCACTGTCAGTGTTGAGTATGGAGGTGAAGTCACAGGGATCAGATGCAGGCCAAACATTCAGGCTTTTGCCTGGGGTTGCACACAGGAAAGGATTCTAAGAGCCCTTTCCTGCTGAGACGCAGAAGCAGCTCCTGCAAATGGCTAAGCCCTAGGCTGCAGAGATCACGAGGGAAGAGGAGGCAGGATCTTCCAGGGGTGCGGTGGGTTTCATGGAATGGATGTAACGCACCCTACAGCACCCACCATGCACTGAAGTCCTTTTCACTCAAGACTACCAGGAATCAACACAGTGCTACCAGGATACTTAATGGCACCTTGATTTACAGCAATCCTGTGATTATCATGCTGTGTTCTTTAAAATTGCAGGTTGTGGCAATCTTGCATCAAACACATCTGTCGGCCTCAGTTTTTCCAATAGCTCAGGTGATCATTAGCAAATGTTTGAGCAAAAAAGCATTTTAAAATGAAGACATGTATGTTTTTATATGCAATGATGTTGAGCATTTAATCAAGTACAGTTCACTGTATATATATATATATATATATATATATATATATATATATATATATGATGGAATTGTGCTGTAGTGTGTAGTGTTCAGGTTGGTCTCAAACTACTGGCCTCAATTGATCCTCCAACCTCAGCTGGAGCTATAGGCATATGCCAAAGCACCGGGATCGGTAACTTTTATATACACTTGGGAACAAAAAAATTTGTGTTCCTGTCTTTATTGAGATGTATGCATTATGGAAGTGGTCTGGAAAGGAACTCACAATATCTCCAAGGTATGCCTGAAATATATGGATGACTTGTGGCTTTATCTGGTCCTTGAAATGAGGAAACAAGAAAAACCACCCTACCAGGGATCATGCAACTAGTTACCAGTTCTCATGCATGCAAAATAAGGTAAGTTAGTGAATGAATTAGGGTCTCAGTCTCATTATTCCATTAAAATATATTTAAGTACAATCTGTTAAGGATTCTAAGTCATTACATCAGAAGTATAAACTGTAGGGTCAGTTATTGATTTGAGGCAGAGTGTCATTTGTTAAAAGGAACATCCATGACACAGAAAAAAACTATACGTTAAAAAGAAGGGAGAATACTATTCACCTATTAAAAAGAATGAAATCCTTTATTTGTGAGAACCTGGATGGAAGTCACTGTCCTTCCATTTACGGAAGTAAGCCAGGCATGGAACAACAAAGTCTTATGATCACACTCATAATGTTGGATATAAAGAAGTTGATGTGTTACAAGGAGAGAGTGGACAAGTAAAGTTAAGATTCTGTGGATTATCAGGATTTTTCTCATTGTTAGCTTTCTTATTATTAGTCTCATATTCTATTGAGACATTCTACATTCCCCAACAGAAGCAAAACTTTTCTCATAATTCAGCATAAACATTTTTTAGATTTGAGAGATTTGATTTTTAAATTTTCACCTACAACTAAAATGGTTTTTGACATCAAGTCATAGTCTTGTTTATTTGTTGTTTATTAATGTTCTTCATTTTCTTTATTTTTGACATAAATTGTAATATAAGAAAATGCAATATTTTAATATTCCATATTTATCATTAAAACATCTCTAAAAAAAAATAACAAGGAGAGAGTGGAATGGTGGTTGCCAGAGGCTGAGAAGACTTGAGTTGGGGAGGGAGGGAGGGGAGAGTTTGATGGATGGGTGCTAAGATATCATTAGGTATATCTCAATTAAGCACTGCACATCTCAAAAAAAATAAAAGTGTGGAATTTGCATGCTTGTGGCATAAAGGAAGAGAAAAATATTTAAGGAGATATTCCACCTGATCACTCAGTATATGTATGTATCCAAGCAATACACCATACCCTACTCAAATGTACAATTTGTATTTTTCTCTACCAGTTCAAAAAATAAATTTCATTAAACAATAAGGGAGAACAACTCTCAGAAGGGGAGATCATTTGAGCAAGAATGTGATTGCATAAAGGGAAACATCATACTGGATTTAAGCACTGGGAATCATTTTTAAGCTGAACTTTGCAGAAAAGGCTCTTTCCTAACTTTGCATGCTAGATTTAAGAATCAACGTGAAACCATGCACGGTGGCACACCCCCATAATTCCAGCTACTGGGGAGCCTGAGAAAGGAGGATCACAAGTTCAAGGCCAACCTTAGTACCTTAGCAAGACCTTGTCTCATAATGAAAAACAAAAGAGATGAGGACATAGCTCAGTGCTAAGGCACTTGCTTAACATGCACAAGATCCTGGGTTTCACACCTAGCAACCCCCGGTATCACACACACAGACACATACACACACAGAACCCACATGTGTGCATGTTTAAATGAATGCAAAACTTCTGTGATGTTGGTCACTGAGTGCACAGTCTCCAGGGCTCCGAAGACAATCAAATCTTGATGCTCTACCAGAGATTGACGTACAGATGGGTGCAGAATAAACTCACTGCTGGTTGATATCAGGAGGATGGCTGAGCAAACGTCAGTGCTCTCCCTTAGATGTGCAAGTGAATTGCCTCAGGGTTGGTCTTGACTCTGCTCCTGAACACCTGGTAGAGATGTGACCCCGTTCTGCAGACGGATTGGCCAACGTCTACTTATTCTATTTAAGAAACCCCTAACTGAATAATGGATTAGTAATGCAAGCACGGAGAGGGAAATTTGCACAGGGTGTCCTTGTGCTTTCTGCCTCCTGCTTTTGAATGAGGTTGATTGCAGCTATCAAAATATCCATGCTCTGGAGCAAAGAGTGTCACGTGTCTCTGCAGTAATATGAGAAAGATCCGCAATGTCTAAGAACTGTTCATCAGCATCATGGTGAACAATTTCAGTCCTTTGTTTTCTACCAATGGAATCCATATGCGTATGTGGTATGCTCAAATCTCTTAGAGGTGGATCATGTGTCCCAAAATATGGAAGAATGAATCACAAAGTGAAGGCAAAAGCAGAAATCACCTGCAGACTAAAGTGTCCACATTGTCTCCGCTGATGATTCAGATCTTCCCTCCTCCCATCTGGATTCTTTTGTAATTGGGTTGGGACTCAGTGGGATGAGAGACGTCTTGGGAAGCACACATCATCTCTTTGCACACAGAGATAACCCAGTCCCGGAAGTCACTAGTGCTGAAGGTGAAATGCTCTGCTCTAAGCGGATAGACACTTTTGGAAAGAATAAGCTGTAAGGAAACTTGATCGCTGAGAATCCTTCCCTATGAATCCATGGCACCACGGCTTGGAAAAGAAAAGACGCAACTGGGAAAAGGTGTTAATGAGAGAACAAAGGAAAGCCAATGTTGCTCTCCTCTCACTGCCATTAGAAGACCTAAAGACCTACTTATGGATTCTGATTGCACAGAACTGACTGTGGTGACCCAGTACACAATAGAACAGGTTGACAGTTTGGGCTCTGTTTAAATGACAAGGTGTGTTTATTTCTGCAGTTACCCTAAATAGTCAGAGCAGATGTGTCGTCAGAGTAGGAAAATGTAGGACTCCCATGATAATGTCATTTATTGTCATTTGCTAATGTTATCGAGGTCTTGCTTGATCTCAGCTTCAGCTACTCAACAAGCACACAGTGAGTGTTTTTGGTGTTCGTTATCAACTTCATTATGGTTTGACCGCTGTACTTTGACACTGGCATTCTCTTTTTCAAAGAGGACATTTGGGGGATATGTTAGTGTACAGTCTCAGGTATCAGGCATGATTACTTCCCAAAGCAGTCCATGAGAAATGTGTCTCGCTCTAAACATCCTCCAGGTAATACAGAAATTTGGTCTTGGTGGCCCACAGAGTGACATATCCCAGAACATAAAAATGGTGTCCATTTTGGGAATGGATGGTATCTCTTGCAGCCAAGGCAAGTCAGAGGCTGAAAAATTTGGTCTCATTGGATAGAGCTCAAATTGAGACCAGGACGGGTACACCAAACTCACAAAAAATGTGAGCATCTCCTCTTCAGTGTTGCCAATAAGATCTGCCCATCCACATTTCAGAATATGCTCTTATCATATAAGACTAATACCTACAATTTTTGCATCAAAAGGCATATTCAAATCAGCCTCTGCTCTTTTCTTGCCTGTCTTTATCTCATTTTTATTCTTTAATCAAGCTATTTGGATTTTTTTTTAAAGAGTTGTTTGAGGCCATTAAATATTAGGGAAGCCAAGTTCTTGTCCAATGTGTAATTGGCAATTTTTTTCTCTTGTTCTGTGGGTCATCTTTTCACTTTGTTAGTTGTTTCCTTTGCTTTTTGCTTGATGTAAAAAGCATAAAAAAAAAAACCCAACATTTTGGACTCTGTTTTTAGCTTTTGGACTCCTATCCAGAATATCAATGCCATAGAAATCTAATGGGCAAAGGAATGGAGCAGAGATTTCTCCAAAGAAAACACAGGTACATGAAAAATACCTCAGTATCACTAATTCCTACAACAACATGGTAAACTTCATGGCAGGTCTTCAAGCAAGTAAAAGTAAAACCACCCAGTATCCCACAAATAAGATATCTGGGTATATATCCAAAGGAACCGAATCAGTATGTTAAAGACATACACTCACATTCATTGTGACACTTTCAGAATAACTGAGAAATGGAAACCACCTGAGTACCTACCTGTGGATACACAGATGAAGAAAATGGGCTATAATACAATAGAATATTACATAGGCTGAAAAAAAAGGAGAACATGTCATTTGTGACAACATGAATAGACCTGGAGGACATCACGGTAAGGGAATTAAGCTAGACACAGAAATACCAACACTGCTTTATCCCACATGTGCAAGGAAATCAAGTTGAACTCCTCAGAGTGGAAAACAAAGTGGTGGTTTCCAGGAGTTGGGGGTGGAAAAGAAATGAATAGGGAGATGCTCATTGAAGGGCACAGTTTCAGATGGACAGGAGAAAAGCGTTTTGAGATCTGTTAATAGCAAGGCAAATATAATCAATCATAATGTATAGTGGATGTCAAAAGTAATGCAGAGGGTAAATTCCAAATGGCTCACCATAAAAAAAGACAGACGCAATGATTTAGACATGAGGTGTCCTCCAAAAGCCCATATGTGACACAATGCAAGAAAGTTCAGAGATGAACTGATTAGATGATGAAAAGTGTAACCTAATGGGTGGATTAAACTACTAGCATGGACTAACTGGGTGGTGACTGCAGGCATGTGAAGTGTAGCTGGAGGAGGGGGTCACTGGGCTGTGCCTTTGGGATTTATATTGTGTCCCTGGTGAGCAGAGCTCTCTCTGCTTCCTGGTGCCAGGTCCTGAGAGGTGTAATCCAATCAGTGGATTAATCTACTTGCATGGACTAACTGGGTGTGGACTGCAGGCAGATGGGAAGTAACTAGAGGAGGAGGTCACTGGGCTGTGCCTTTGAGGACTAAATCCTGTCCCTGGCTTCTCCATCTCTCCATGTTTCCTGGTGCCAGGTCCTGAGAGGTATAACCTGATAGTGGATTAATTCACTTGCATGGATTAACTGGGTAGTGACTGCAGGCAGGTGGGGTATGGTTGGAGGAGGGGGTCACTGGGCTGTGCCCTTGGGGACTATATCCTGTCCCTGGCTTCTCCATCTCTCTCTGCTTCCTGGTGACAGGTCCTGAGAGTTGTAGACTAATAGTGGATTAATCCGCTTGCATGGACTAAATGGGTGGTAACTGCAAGTAGATGGGATGTAGCTAGAGGAGGAGGTCACTGGGCTGTGACTTTGAGGACTATATCCTGTCCCTGGCTTCTCCATCTCTTTCTGCTTCCTGGTGCCAGGTCCTGAGAGGTATAACCTGATAGTGAATTAATCCACTTGCATGGATTAACTGGGTAGTGACTGCAAGCAGGTGGGGTGTGGCTGGAGGAGGGGGTCACTGGGATGTGTCTTTGGGGACTATATCCTGTCCCTGGCTTCTCCATCTCCCTATACTCCCTGGGGCTAGGTCCTGAGAGGTATAACCCCATCCGTGGATTAATCCACTTGCATGGACTAATGGGGTGGTGACTGCAGGCAGGTGGGGTGTGGCTGGAAGAGGTGGTCACTGGGCTGTGCCTTTGGGGTTTATATTTTGCCCCTGGTGAGCAAAGCCCTCTCTGCTTCCTGGTGCCCGGTCCTGAGCTGCTGTCATCCCCAGACCCTTCCACCATGATGTTCTGGTCACTTTGGACCCAGAGCTATGGAGTCGGCCAACCACAGACTGAGCCTCTGAAACCATGAGCCCAAAATATACATTTCCTCCTCTAATTGTTCTTGTCCTGTCTTTTAGTCACAGCCGCAAAGAAGGTAACTCAAACAATAGGAAGTAACGATGCATATGTTAATTAGCTTGACTGAATTCCACCTGGCACACAGAGAACTTCACACTGTGCCCAAGAAATGGACACAATTATAATTTATCAGTTGAAAATATTAAGAATGATAATTTTAAAATATTGATGAATTAACTAATTATACAAGGTGGAAAAAACATTTTATGAGGAAGTGTTAGTCATGAGAAGGAAACATGATTACTACTGTTTCCCTAAATCCTTGTTTCTATAGTATCTGGCAATGTCTAGAACATCAGACATTTAGGAATTGTTGTCCAGAGTATAGCTGGTGTTTTATTAACTTTTTCATTGCTGGGAACAAAACATCTGACAAGAACAACGTAGAGGAGGATAGAATTATTAGAGCTCATGGTCTTAGAGGCTCAGTCCATGTTTGGCCCACTCCATAGCTCTGGGTCCAAGGTGAGCAGAACATCATGGTGGAAGGGTGTGGAGGCGGAGAGCAGCTCAGGATCTGGCACCAGGAAGCAAAATGAGCTGAATCCATTTTGAACATTACCTGATAACTAACAAAACACAGCAATTAGAAACAATGATATTGCAGCCTTTGAAGGTAAATGGATATCTATGGAAGAAATTATGCTGAGTAAAATCAGCTTAACCCAGAGAAGTAATGGTCTATTGTCTCCAGTCATCTGTGGAGGTTGGGACTAGACCCTGGCCAGTGAGAAAGTTGGTCTATTATGTGTTAAATCCAGATAAGATGTAATGCTATACAACATAATCCTTTTCTAGAGATATTGTGGGAAGGGGAAGGGAGGGATAAGGGTGGGTAATTGGGGGGGTAACCCTGGGGTAATTGTAATATCCAGAATCTATACACATTTGATATTATTTTGTTAAAAACTTGTATGGTTGTTCAAAATTTTTAAAAAAGATTTAAAAATTTTAATGTAATTTCTGATATTTTATTATATAGTGGAATATCATTTGTACATGTGGAAATACATAAGGTATATATTTTATAATATATAACATATGTAAATAGTGTATGTTATCAAGAATTAACTGATTCAAGTGATAATGTAATAACATCCTAAAGTTTGAATGCTAAATTGTAGTATTTACCCAATGACACACATACACCTACAAGTGTATATATGTACATATCCAGGAGATGATCACACATGCCAAGGAACCGATGATGTTCTGCCCGTATGCTGGTTGAAAACAAGGTGATTGTGCCATCTTGGTTGCTGAATATCCCATTTATCTTCCCTGATTCCCCTTCCGTTCTTGATCTCACCCAAAGCCATCACCACGCACCCCCTCCTCTCACCCAAAGCCAGGGGACATGTTGTGTTTCTTTCTTACCTCCTATATCCAAAGCATCATCAAGGCCTGTCCATGTGCCCTTCAGAGCATCAGTGACTTCCACAAACCCAGTTGCTTCATCTGCTTGAAGGAAAATACCCTTTGCGTTACTCCATCTGCATGGATTCCTAATTTCTGATAAACTTTCCCGTCTAAACTTCGAATGGTCTTTCCATCCATGTCCTGAACACGTTACCTTGACCTACCATTTTCCAGTGGACTCTCAATGAGACTATGTCCACCTGCTCAGTAGGACATGAAATCCACATATCAAAATTCAGCAACAGCAGAGTTGGGGGAGGAGTGAAAAGCAGAAACTTTGGGGATGCTGGAACAGCTGAGATTACTAGGAGTCCCCAGGCAGGGCAGGTGCGAAGTCCTTCAGGGAAACCTTTAAAGCAGAGGGATAAAGAAAAATCTGCATACCCGAGAATGAAGAAGAGAAGCATGAAACTACAGACCATCCCATGTGGGGGGTGCTAATAGGAGAGAGAGAATGAGGCAGCTTCAGAGATCACAGAAGCAGGAGGGGCCACGTCATATCCAGCTAGGAAATTTGCAAACTTCCAGCCAGGCTGCAAAACACCAATCACTCTTTTGCTCAAATGCTGAGCAAAATTCCTCCTGCTGTTAAAAATACCGTGCATCATTTATAGGTTTTTTGCCCTTAAAATATCATTCATATAAATATAGAAACAAACAGACAAAAAGAAATCGTCACCAAAGCACGTCCAATAACGAGTTGTATTCTTCTCAGTCCTCCTAAACTGAGAAGAAAGTCACATTTCTGTCTTGAAAAGGGTTGCAAGGCCCTCAAAGAGACTCCTCTTGCCTGATACGGATTTGATTTAGATAGTCTATTTCTTTCTCTTTCTTTTTGTAAGGCAAAATCCAGTGTTTTCATTGTTCAACTATTAATGTGCAGGTGGTTGACTAAATAAATTCATAGCATGCTTATCTGGAGTAGGTAATTCCGAAAACATGACAGGGGACCAAAATATCCCCCCATCTCTAGCAACAGTGATTTCTCTACCAGGAACCAGAGACTCGCCGAAGAAATTTGCCCAGGGAGCTGTATACGGAGATCCACCTTTGAAAACGATGAGGAACGCTGGTTTCTGATTTCTCCCCTCTTTTTTGTGCATGAAAGACACAGAATTCTTTTTTTGGAGTGTGGCATGGTTTCTGTTGCATTGAGCAACTAGATTCCCAAGTGTAGCTGAGAGGTACAGTGTCTCTGTATCCCATTGAGGACTTCAGGCTGAAAGCCCTGACTGGGCTAATTACCAAAATCTTTCTTCGCCAACAACAGTCTCTGGGAAGTCTGGGCTTGACATACACTTGGATTGGAAGAGTGATATGGTTTCTTTCAGAGAGGAGTAAAACTCTGCTCACCTTGGACTAGAGCTATGGACTTGGCCAACCATGGACTGAGCCTCTGAAACCATGAGCCCCAAATAAACTTTTCCTTCTCTAGAATTGTTCTTATTAGGTCTCTTGATCACTGCATGAATCCACATATATGGACTAACTGGGTGGTGACTGCAGGCAGGTAGGGTGTGGTAGAGGAGTTGGTCACTGGGCTCTGCTTTTGGGGACTATATCTTGTCCCTGGCTTCTCCCTTTTTCTCTGCTTCCTGATGCCATGTCCTGAGCTGCTGTCCTCCTCCACACCCTTCCACCATGATCTACTATTCATGTTGGACCTAGAGCTAAGGAGTCGGCCAACCAGAAGTGACCCTCTCAAACCATGAGCCCCCCAACAAACTTCTCCTCTAATCCGTTCTTTTCAGGTGTTTTTACTGGTGTGAGTAAAAGACGTATCAAGAACAATTTTAGGATGAAATGTTTATTTGAGGACTCATGGTTTCAGAGGCTCAGTCCGTGGTTGGGTGGCTCCATACCTCTGGGTGCAAGGTGAGCAGAACATCATGGTGGAAGGGTGTGGAGAAGGAGAGCAGCTCAGGACCTGGCACCAGGAAGCAGAGAGAGAAACAGAAGCCAGGGACAAAATATAAACCCCAATGGCACAGCCCAGTGACCTCCTCCTCCAGCCACACCCCACCTGCCTGCAGTCCCCACCCAGGCTACCCCTGTCAGGGATTTTTGAGAGTCTAACCCAGCCTTTGATTTATTACTTGTCTTCCACCTGTGTACTACACACAGGTAGTATAATTCCTTGGCTGTAGATGTGACTATTTCAAGTTTCTTGACTTAAAAGGCTGAATACCAAATATTCTCAGAGGCCCCATACAGCCCCTGGCTGTATTCTCATCAGGCAGAATATTTTCCAATTTAACTTTACTTATTTTTGTACTTGACTCTGAGGTTTCTGTCATCTGCTCATGCTGTTCGTCAATAGTCATTTTCTAATCGAATCTCATGCCTTGGAGCAAAAATCGTTGCTGGAAAGGGGAAAGAAAATAATGTACTTCATCTCTGTGATCCATGGTGAGATTTTCAGGCCCATTTTCTCGTCTGCAGGAGAGGTCACCAACTTTTGATGTGACACTGGTGGCCTGATGTGTTCATGTCCTCAGGAGGGGACTCTTCAAATATCTTATACAAATGCTGTTTTCCGTATGCTAGGCAAAGGTATCATGGAATGAAGATATTGTACATGCACTTAGCATTGATGGGCATGATATGCGACTCATCCTCTCAAGACTCATTTTTATGTTTGGGAGCTCAAAAGCCATTTATTAAGTGTCTATTGTGAACTTGTCTCTCTGGAAAATGTCCCTTTCCAATGCACCCTGTGGCAGGATTCAGTGACTGTGTTCCCATCAAGCCATGGGGATCTGCCCACCATATGCATGACCTCTTATTTCTTCTTGAAAGTCCCAGCAAATCCCTGCTCGCAGATCAACTTAACTGTGTATTCATTTGGTGGCTATCAGGAGGCACATCTACCCGGGAAAATTGATGTCCCTATTGCTATCTGGGCTCCCCAAATGAACTGCTGTCATGGACCATGCTAATGGAGATGCCTGATAGATTCCCTCCGCCATTTCTCAGGGTGGCTTTTGCCAGTATTATCCATTCTTCTCTCTTTCAGAGCACCATCTTTCTCTGTATGCAGAGGCAAAATAGACATTATCAGAGTAACCCTCTGCAGCAAAATGATCTATACCTGCATCCATTCTTGCTTCCTGCTCCTGGAGAATTTGGGATGAGCAGAGATAAGCATCTTTCTCCAGGGTCTGCAAATCCTACCCTATCGCAGAGCGAGCTCCATCGTTCATCCGTTTCCATTTCTTATCAAGTACTTTTTGCTGAAAAATGAGTTCTCTCTGCTTCTCAATACTCTCACCAAGCCCCATCCATCAGCATGATTCCAATTTTAGCCCATATGTTTCTGGGCAAACACTCCCCAAGCTGTTGGCATGTACTGTCACAACATTTAAAAAAAAAAATCTACTACTTAATCTAGTATCACCTTCAGAATGACACATCTCCAACGTTACTAGTCAACGACCTTCCAAAAAATGACCTTTAAAGTCTCTTTTAAATCCAATATCTGGTTGTTTTCTGCGCATATATTAAGATTGAAATTTAAGATTTTCTTTTAAAAATAGTTTTGTTGGACTTCCTGCAATTTTTGTGAATGAGATCAATTGTGCATGTTGAAAGGGTCAGTATATTTCCATGCATGCATGTGGTATGCACTGATCAGATCCAGCCGGTGTCCTTTCCCAACCCTTACTAATCACAATTCTGCTTCCAGGTTGACATATTTCGGTTTCTACATAGGACACATGCTACTTATTATTCTGTGTCTAGCTTTTTGCACACAATATAATGTCTTGTTTTTCCATCTGCTTTTCTGCAAGTGACTTCTTTTTTTCTTTTTATTAGTGCTTTGTAATTATACATCATGGTGAGTTTTTTTGTTACATGTCTGTATATGTGTATATATATATATATATATATATATATATATATATATTTGTACACAATATGGCAGTATAACTCAGTTCATTCTTTTTTATGCCTGAATAATACTCCATTGTGTATCTATACCACATTTTCTTTATCCATTCATCAGTTGATGGATACCTAGGCTGATTCCACATCTTAGATATTGCAATCAAAGCTCCAATAAACGTGGACATGCAGCTGTCTTTTGGGTATGCTGATTTCATTTTCTTTGTCTATATACCTAGGGGTAGGGTAGCTGCATCTTTTTGTAATCTATTTCTGTGTTTTTGAAAAATCTCCATTTTCTGTTTCCATAGAGGCTGAACTGATTCATATTTCCACTGATTCATATTTCCACTAATAGTATATTAGTATATTCATATATACTATATATATATACTATTCCATTACTATTAGTATTCCACACTATTAGTGGAATAGTATATATAGTATATTCATATTTCCACTAATAGTATATTAGTATATTCATATATAATATATATATATATATACACTATACATACTATTCCATTACTATTAGTATTCCATATTATTAGTGGAATAGTATATATAGTATATTCATATTTCCACTAATAGCATATTAGCTCTATTATTAGCTGTTTTTCTGAACATCTTTGCCAGTTTTTCTTCTTTTGTTATGATTTTAGTATTCTGACCTGGGGTGAGATGGTATCTCAAAGTGATTTTTATTTGCATTTCTCTGATAGCTAAAGACATCAATAGCATTCATAAATTCACATATATACACATTCATATATATATATATATATGTATATATACACATGCCTTTGTATACACACATTCATACAGTTATTTATATTTTTTCTTTGGAGAAATGTCCACTCAGACAATTTGCCGTTTAAAATTAGATCATTTTCTTATTGTTGCATTTCTTGAATTCTTTTTTAACCCTTGGTGTTTTTCCTTTGGAAAGTAAATGCCTTGACTATTTTAAAGGGGTTAAAAATTTCAGAATATTTCAGGCATGGTGGCACACGTGTGTAGTCCCAGTGATTTGGGAGGCTAAGGCAGGAGGATCTCAAGTTCAAATCCAGCCTGAGCAATTTAGCAAGGTCCTAAGCAACTCAGCAAGACTCTGTCTCAAAATTAAAAAAAAAAAAAGAGCTGGGGATGTGGCTCAGTGGTTAAGTACCCCTGGGTTCAATTCCTGGTACCATTAAAAAAAATTCAAAAGAAGTCTTAGTTGTTCAGACAACACATTTCTTAGAATATTTGCATGTTTTAAAGCTGTATCTGCAGAGTTGATTCTGGGCTCAGAAACATCCTGAACAATGGCTGTATTTGATGGTGCTCACCACTGTGCAACCTGCACTGTTTGAGAAATGGGTTTGCAGGCTGTGATGACTGGTATCAGAGGAGGGATACTCACCATAACACAAGCATGATTGTACAATAAGGATTTGCTTGACACCTGTATGGTTGGGCATCATCAAGAATCATTGGAGGTCTTAGTTTTGAGATTTCTGTGTCTGAGTGACACTTGAACACCTCTGGTAAAGAGGTGGTTATTTGGGCTTCTAGGTCCATTCATATTTGCACAACTCCTACCTCGTTGTGGCTACTGAATTCTGTTACCATCCTGCAGTAAGAAGACAGCATGATTGTTCTATTACTGACGAGATCCCTGGGCGCCCAATAGGTAAGTAGATGACTGTGAAAAACAGACACACTTCCCTGTGCATGGTTTCCCCCTTCTTTGTGGCCAGCTGAAGGACATGTAGCAGCTCTGAATGATTTGCTGAGACCATCGTCACACACATTTCCTTCTTAGGTTCTCAGCTGAGAGTTTGCAGCCTTCAAGATGTGAGTCTAAAAATAAAGACGAACAAAGATTCAATCACTAGTATTCTTTTATTTAAAGCTCTGGACAATTACTGAGGGGAAAAAAGGCCTCTAGGGGATGAAAAATAGAGATTAGGAAAATTAAATAAGAAAGTCATTATGTATAATACGTCACTCGATGTAGGGTGCTTTGTGATTGTGAATTATAATAAGGAGTCGGACAATAGTTAGGATTCTCACCGAGTAGTATGAGCCTGAAAAATTATACCCATCTGGACATCTTCATAAGTGTCCCAAAGATTAAATTGATATTTAAATATACCTATCGAAAGTGGATATTATTTCCTATATTTCCACAGAAATGATTATGATTCTGTAATTAGCATTCACCAAGAACCACAGTGCTCCCTCATTGTTGGAACATCCTCTCAGACGACTCTAGTTAATGAAGGAACAACAATGTAATGACTCTGTCCAAAGCATATTTAAATGTTGACATCTCATGCATATGCTTGTGTTGCAAAAGATCAGGACACATCATCACAGGGCACCAGGTCTTTGGAGAATAATGAAAAGTGTGGGTCATGTGTGTCCCCACCTCACAGTTATGTGCAAAAACACAGCCTCCATGCAAGGGGTGAACCCAGGAGTGTGGGAGAATAGAAGCTCCTGACAGCCCATATTATTGCCTTCATTTATTGATCCGTGCCTTAAAATGAAAGTATGCACCAGCTATGATAGTTTGCTGGAGAATGAGAAAGGAAACTCAAATCCCAGCCCCAGGTTCCTAGGCTCACACGGGAGACACAGAGAAACACATATGAGGTTGCAGGCAACATCACATTCATTCTTCAGCACCGGACTCTTCCCTGTTCTGTTTAAGACATTATTTTAGCTGCTGGGACCAGAACCTGACAAGAACAATGTAGAGGAGGAAAAGTCTATTTGGGGCTCATGGTTTCAAAGGCTTAGTCCATGGGTGGCTGACTCCATTGCTCTGGGCCCAAGGTGAGCAGAACTTCATGGTGGAAGGGTGTGGAGGAGGAGAGCAGCTCAGGACCTGGCACCAAGAAGCAGAGAGAGCTCTGCTCACCAGGAATACAATATAAACCCCAAAGGAACAGCCCAGTGACCCTCATCTGCAGCCACACCCCACTTGCCTGCACTCCTCACCCAGTTAGTCCATGCAAGTGGATTAATCCACTGACTGCGTTACACCTCTCAGAACCTGGCACAAGGAAGCAGAGAGAAAGAGAAGGCAGGGACAGGATATAGTCCCCAAAGGCACAGCCCAGGGACCACCTCCTCCAGCCACACCCAATCTGCTTGAAGTCGTGACCCAGTCCCCACCCAGTTAGTCCATACAGGTGGATTAATCCACTGACTGGATTGTACCTCTCAGGACCTCGCACCAGGAAGCAGAGAGAGAAAGAGAAGCCAGGGTCAGAATGTAGCCCCCAAACACACAGCCCAGTGACCCCCTCTTCCACACCACGTGCCTGCAGTACCCACCCAGTTAGTCCATGCAAGTTGATTAATCCACTATCAGCTTACACCTGTAAGGACCTGAAGGACCTGAAACCAGAAGCACAGAGATATGGAGAATCCAGGGACAGGATAAAGTCCCCAAAGGCACACCCCAGTGACCCTCTCCTCCATCCACACCCCACCTGCCTGCAGTCACCACCCAGTTAGTGTATACCAATGGATTAATCCACTGAATAGGTTAAGGATCTTCTCACGCAGTCATTTTTCCTATAAATCTTTTTGCATTTCTCACACATGAGCTTTTGGGGAACACCTCACAGGTAAATCATCACCTGTTCATAAGCTCTATATTTGATCCTAGAAGAGACCATAGTCAGACATAACTTGGGATGGTGTCTTTAGAGTTGGAGTGTGCTCCAGCTTGGATATTGAGTGTTGCCCAGAGGCCCCCTGCTTGAAGGCTTGGGCGTTACAAATGGTGCCATTGAGAGACAGAGAATCCTTTAGAAGCTGGGGGCTGGTGGGAAGATGATGCTCCCTGCGGATGCGTCCTTGAGGGGGATTGTAGGACCCCGGTGGGGATGCATTCTTGAGGGGGATTGTAGGACCCCGGTGGGGATGCATTCTTGAGGGGGATTGTAGGGCCCCGGTGGGAATGCATCCTCGAGGGGGATTTTAGGACACTGGTGGGGATGCATCCTCCAGGGGGATTGTCGGACCCCGGTGGGGATGCATCCTCCAGGGGGGATTGTAGGAGCCTGGTCTCTTCCTCTTCCTCTCTTTTCCTTCTAGGCCTCCAAGTGGGCACTTTTTGTTTTCTTGATTGAACTCCCATCATGAAGTACTCCCACCCATAGGTCCAAAGCAGTGGCCCCAAACAATCGTGTACTGGAAAGTATCAACCTGCCAGCCAAAATGAAACTTTTCTCCTTATAAATCACTTTGTTGGGTGTTTCTTATAGCCATAGAAAACTGACTAATATAGAGGGGAAGAATATCTCCATCTCATTTGCTGTGCAAATTTTGGAGGGACAGGAGCAGTGCCTGTCACTTAAGAAGGCTAAGGAGTGAAGATGGAGACCCAGGGCCATCTGCTCCTCCTCCCAGATTCCCAGTATTCAAGGTCAGAATTGGAATTGTTGTTCAAGATCAATGTGCTTTTTCAATTGCAGCTTTTAAGTGATTGAAGCTTAACCTCCATCCTTTGAGATATTTTAGAGCCAAGTAGATCTAACGCATTGAGTGTTTGAGGTGGCTTTTGAAGGATGAATAAGAAGCCCTTCTGCTCTGTGAGGTTGCAGAAGATGAGCCTTTAGAAACAACAACAAGTTCAAAACCATCGTTTCCTGTGGGAGGAAGTTCATATTGCTTGGTAAAACTAGACGAGAATCTTCTAGATGGAGTGAAGAAGGGTTTTCATATTTTTTAAATGGTTGAAAACAACTCACAATAACAATCTTGATGCCACGTAAAAGTGACCTAGAACTCAAATTCCAGTGCTCCTAAAGGAAGTTTTGTTGGAATGTAGGCATGCCCATCACTTACATCCTACGTGACTACTGCTTAATTTATGCTAGAGGGGCAGAATTATGTTGTATTGATGGGGACACATGGAACCCATCTTCATCCTTTTCTGCTGCTGTAACAAAATTCCTGAGACTGGAAAATTTATAAAGGATATCAGTGCATTTCTCACAGTTCTGCAGACTGGGAAACCAACCCATTGTGGATGTGTTAGCAGCTCCTCTTACCTGGTAAGGGACTTGCATCTATCAGCCATGTCCTGAGATGGTGGAAGGAAGAAAGGCAAGTGAGCCCAACACCCTAGAAGGCATCTTAACTCATTCATGAGGGAAGAGCCTTCATGATCTCGTCACCTTTTAAAGGTCCCTTCTCTTAAACTATCACATTGGAAGCCCCTGGATTTCAGCAGCAGCACTGTGGGAAAAAAGAAAAGCCTAACACATTTTCTTACTGCTTTCTTCTCTACAGAAAAAGCTTGCTGGACACTCTATTGCACCTGCATAGAAATATCTGAACGGGGAGAGGGAAGGTAGAAATACAGGGCACAGCGGAGAGGGGACTCTTGCATGCTGCACCAGTTAGAAGTCATTGAATACTGCTCATCAGGGAAAAGAGTTCATTTTATAAAACGTGCATTTGAGGAAGCTTGCTTGGGTGGCTACCTAAGCAAACAACCAAGGAACAAAAGCTAGATGGAATTAGGAAGAGTTGAAGGAATCCCAGGTCGAGGAGAAATGAGTTGCAAGACGGGTAGTGACTCAATGTGTGGGAAGAGCAAATGAGAAGGAGAAAGAGTCTGGAAGAACCCTAGAAGATTTTTGTGTACCCCACAATGGCACCATCACTCGCCAATCATCCAGATGACCTCGAACGCTGTCTGATCCTTGCAGCTCGGAACACAGGATTCAACCTTTTCTCATAGGTTTGAATATTATAGCACTCACAGTTGACCCTACTTTGAATTCACTTCTCCGTGCCAAAGGTCTTTCACCAAGAAAGTCCATGCTACCCTGCCTGAACTCTTCTTGCAATGGGAGGAAGTTGGATCAAGGGCAGGTCAAGTCAAAACTGTTGATGCTATTTATCTTAGAAGCATCCCTCAATGACAAATGGGTAGTGGGTGAATGAATACCTCATCTTCCTTAGTCATCAGGGGGATGCTAATTCTTAAGAGCATGTCTAATCCACCCTCCGCCAATTCTGAAAAGGCACTGAGCTCTTCCTAAACATAGGGGTCACTTGACTCTGGGACAGCTCCCCATTGACCATGTCCCTTCCACATCCCCACTGTCTATTCGCTACTTCTCTAGTTCTTGCAAGCGCAATAAATGATTTGTCCTAAAACTCTTGTTCCAAATTGTGCTTCTGATAGAACCCAATATAAGACACATAATGTGTCTTTATGCATAAAATATAATCATAATAGAAATTATTTCAATAGGACCAGCATGCCCTGACTACCAAAGTCTTGTCAGGCCTCCATATGAATAACCTTATCAACTTAAGCATTGGAATTGGATTAATTTTAAGAGTGAGGTGGTGTTTTATCAATATGAAAACTCTCAATCATTTGAAACAGAGTTGAGTTAAAGTCACAGTTTTGCTCATTGCCCACCACCACCTATTTCCATTTACAAAGCTAACTCTTTTGACCCTCTTTTACAAGGAAATCATATTAGAAATTGATCCAGCTGCCAATAGACCATCTGTAAGCTATTCTCTCATGCCAAAATATAGCAAAATGTGCTAGGGAGCCAATGGCAGGTGATTCTTTAAATTTTTGCATGAAAAATTGTACATGCCTGGAAGACCCCTGCCCATCAGCTAGTTCATTTGCTAACATGTCCATTGCAGACTGGACCATACGGAGCTCCTGCATGGAAGAAAAGTTGCAGGGAGATTTTCATGTTTTCTACACTAGAGGAATTTACAATGACAAGTTCTTGGGAGAAAGCAGATCCAACCATTCTAAAAGAGTGGGGGAACTTCAGTCAGAAGCCCAGCTCTTATTGCCAAAGCTGGTCTATTGAACCGTTCTCAGGGTCACAGAATACCTATGTTCTACCAGCTCCCTTCCAAGGAAGGTAAGCTTTTCTGGAAACCAAAAATTGCTTTTGAGTCATGTAAAAATAAACCCTGCCATCCAGTCTTGAGATTGCAAGAGGTAAATGCAGGCACAGGTGATACTGGTCTCTGGGTCAAAGCCCTCATGGCCCAATCCCTTTCCAAAGCCCCATCTTTGGACATGGCTACATGGGGGACCAAGCATTCCTCACGTGAAGCCCTGGGAAACATTGAAGAGCCAAACTAAAACACCGAGGTAATACAATCGTCCTTTCTGAATCTAGAAAGTATCCTCAAATCCTTGGCCTCTCCTCAAATCACCCCTTCAAATTCCAAATCCTATCATTAATCCTGTCTAATCCTCTCTCACTGAGGTTCCCCGTTGGAGTGTGATCTTTCTGTGTGTAACCAGTAATAAACCTTTCCTGTTCAAATGCTGGTCCATCCCTGGTGGTCTTTGGCTGGAGGGCACTGGCAGGCATGGGAAAATCCAACTATTTCATGGGAGATAATGGCTAGTGTGAATGTGTCCCCAAGCACTCATTTGTTGGAACAATGCAGGCAACGCAGGTAGAAAGGGCCTGGTAGGAGGTGTTGTGTCTTAAGAGTGGAACCCTGCGGAATGCCTAGTGCCTTTCTCAAAGGAAAGCTTTATCCATTACAGGAGTTCACCACGCTTTTCTTTCTCCCATACCCACTGGCCTCCCAATTTCTCCATGAACTGAAGCTGTGTGTGCCAATCGCCAGCAACGAAGCAGACACCAACAGTGTGCCCTTGCACTTCCTGACCTCTAGATATGCAGCTCAAGATCAATGGTTTTTTTCTTATAATTTCCTAGTCTCAGATTTTCACTTACAGTAACAAGAGCAGACAGAGACATTCAGCATGCTGCAATTGGCTTCTAAAATATATTCCAAATGAAGTAGTTAAAAAATGCACTCAACTCCAACCTCCTTTTGTCTTGTGGTTTTCTTCTTCCTAAGGAAAGGGCCTGGCACTGCATCTATAAGGTGTCTACAACTGTGCATCTCAGGCTCGTACATAATGGCATCTAGGGCAGATTATGTAGCAAGGATAACTCAACAAACACCCCACATTTCTTTACATTTTCTCCTAAAACATTTTAAGAGTTGGTCAAATTAGCATTGAAAGACATTTTATCACCAGAAATCAATAAATCCCTAAAGGGTCTTCTTAGAGTTGGAATGTTCAAAACTCTGGCTGAGTTACTACTCAATGCTAATCTTAGGGACACTTTGAAGAAACACTATGTGGCATCCAGAATAATGAGCCTTCTCCTGGCTCCTTGGTTCATGCTCAATGGGAGGGGTGGTCACAGGGTGGCACTGAGAAGACTAGCAGCTCTCCACCCCTAAGAAAGAAGGGTGATGGGACTGTCGTTAAATGGCATAGAGTTTGCTGCCTGGGTCCTGCACACAGAAGACCCCAGAAGGGAGCAGACCCAGAGTTTGGTTATTCATTGCAATTTTTACCATCAATCATGAGGGTAAATTAAGTCAGTCTCAGAGAGGACTCAGGAAGTGTACAGCTGCCTGCTGGAGTGTTATTTCCTGCCACCAATTACTTACTCTTTATTGCAACATTGAGCCTGTTCTCTTTAAAGCTGTGAAGGCCGTCTTTGATATTGCAATTTTTCTATGTATTCTTGAACAGCACTCTCCAATTAGGCAGGAAGCACAGGAATTCATCCTTTTTGGAAACAGGATGCTCTTCTCCCTAATGACTTGGGATGCCAGAGTAGCTGCGGTCTCCTTTTCTGTTTATCTTCTGAGATATTTTGGTAAATCTAACTCGGCGACTATGTAGTCTTTCTACTACTCCTTTAATACCAGGATTATCGTTTAGGTTTGCAATTTGTTTTCTATCCGAATTGTTCTGTTATCATGATTGCTTGCTTCTGGTGGGATTTAAAACAATGCATGGATGACGAAAGGAGTCCTGTTTTCCTGGGAGACGCTTGAGCGACCTTGGAGAGTGAGGTTTCTCTCTTTGTCCTGTAACACACATGAACTAATAGTATACTTAGGCTCCCACAAGCATTTATTAGAGGTAATCCTTTAAAATCATCATATAAGATACATACTGGACTATCAGAATGCTGAAAAGTGTTCTCCAGGTAATCTTACACACTGTTCCAGCATCTTTTTACATAGTTGCTAAAGCACACATGAAGCACGTCTCACAGTATCCATCACCCTTCTGTTTCCAATGTGGATTTCAGGCACTTACCTGTTATCTGTGTTCCATTTAGTGATGAAATTCTTTGTGCATAAGAAATTTTGCACATGAAGATTCTGCCTTTAACCCTAAGAAACAAAATTACCCATAAAATGTGTGACATTTTTGAAAGATTTTTACTCCATCTCAAAATTTTGTTCTTTTAGAAGGGATATGGAGTTGAAGATGTTTTGAGTAGCACTAGGATTTTGCATAATTGACAGATTTTGCTCCTTCTGATCTGTGAGTTAATGGGCAAATATCTCACACTAAGTCAGGGAGGTGCTGGGCGTGGGTGGGAGCAGAGCAATGTTTGAGTTCTAAGACATAATGGTGGTGGTGGTGGGGTCTTCTCCTAAGACATCTCATCAGGAAGACTTGTAGCCTTCCCCAGGACCACCTGGTTCCCTGCAAGTGACCCACATTTAAGCACACAGGTGGGTGTTCATCATGTGATGAACTTGTGTTAACTGGGGTTCCTGTTGAGCCCCATAACTGCTGTGGTAGAGCTGAGGCTGAGCTCAATCCTTCAAAGATAGAGTCCTGAGCTCCCCAGAGTAGCCACAGACCACTGCCTGTGTTGACGGTGAATGTCTGATCCCCAGGACTCAAATCCACAGTGCTCCAAAATGCAAAACTTTCTGAGCATCCACAGATGTGAAGTCACGCAAGCAGAAAATTCAACACGATGAAACTTGACTTCATGCATTAAATTAAAAAACAAATAAGCAAAAACCTTGCACAGAATTACCTTCTGGCCTTGTGCACAACACGTATGTGAATGAGAAATGGAGTTTTGTGTTTAGACTGGGTGCCCATCCTCAGGGCATCTCATCCTGTAGGTGCAAATGCTACAAAAGCCAGAGAAAGTGTCCCAGACTTCCAGCATTGCAGGTAAGTGAAAACTCAACCTCTTACCGACAGACAGTGAGTAATTATTTGTATACTCCCTAGCTCCAAAGTGAATCAAATAAGTCTTAACATCTGCATTTAGCATGTTGAAATAAAGTCATGAGATGGGGAATCGAAGTGAAGAAAAAAGAAAAGCAGGGGTGCTGTGGAATATGCTAACAATCACTGAATTTTTCAGAAAATGAAATGTGAGAAGCAATCTATTACAGCACCTGGTTCAATTTTGGTAAATAGGAAACAAGAGCAGGGAAGTATTAACTTGCTGTGATGGAGTTGACAGAGGTTTGCTCTATATCCAATACCACATGTGTGATTTTATGCATAGCAAGCTTTGCTGAACACAAGCCGTACAACTATAACAGAGGCCGTCTCTAGGATGAAAGCAACCAGGCGTGAGCTCAAAGAGTTAGTCCCTGTGAGTGGCATAGTCCCTGACACTAGAAGGCAACTCTGCTGTCTTAACAGTAGACGGATAGCACCTGAGTGAGAGGGTGGCACTGGATCCAAGGAAACTTCCCAGCAACAGACAGCATGCCAGAGCTGGCCACAATTCTGCCATCCTCACCCCAACTAACCTGAACTGCTCCTGAATACAGAAAAGGGTTTGAGAAGCAATTCAGTTAATCCCACTGTATTCCAATCCTATTACATATCCCAAATCTCCAACAATAAAACATTGTACAAAAACCAAACTTTCTATCAGCATTCAGCATACTTTTTGGAGGAGGAAAATATTGGCATGAAAATGAACTGCCATTAGGAATTTATCTTTATATGAAATTAAATTACACAACGTATCATGAAATGTACATCTATTATCTATCCATCCATCCATTTACCTTTTCGTTCATCTATCCTATCTCCTATCATCTATCCAATCTATTGATTCACCCATTAATCCATTCATTTATCCTATTTATCCATACATCTTATCTATCCATCTATCCATCTCTCCTATCTTCCTATCCATCTATCTATATTACTATGCATTCATCCATCTTTCCTATACATCCATTGTATCTATCCATCCAACCATCCATCCATCTCTCCTATCTATCCATCCATCCATCCGTCCATCTATCCTATCTATCCATCCATCCATTTATCCATTCATTCATCCATTCTATCTATCTACCTATCCTATCTATCCATCCATCCACCCATCTATCCATAATCCATATATCCATACATCCGTATATATCGATACATCATCTACCCTATCCATCCATCCATACATACATACATACATACATCATCTATCCTATCCATCCATTGATCCATCCATCCATCCATCCATCCATTTGTCCATCTATCCACTTGTCCATCCATCCTATCTATACATGAATCCACTTATCCATCCACCTATCAAATCCATCCATCCATCCATCCATCCATCCATCCATCTACCCACCTATCCATCTGTTCATCCATTCATCCATCCATTCTCTGTATCCATCCATCGATCCATCCACTTATCCTATCTATCCATTCATCCATCCATCCACTTATTCATCCATCTATCCTATCTACCTATCCATCCATCCATCTATCCTATCCTATTCATTCATCCATCCTATCTAATCTCTACATAGCTCTATTTCTCTTACATTTTTCTGTTTCTTTCCATGTCTCCGTGTATCTGTGTATGGGTATGTGTGTGTATATACATAAACAAACATGTATACACACAAATGCATTGAGTTCTTACTAAATTAATTTGTGAATAGACATCAAAGGCTATTGAATTCATGCACATTTTATTTATGTACATAATCATTGCCCCCCAAGTGCATGTATGAATGCATTTTGAAAATACAGCCTAAGACCTCTGTTGCTGTACATATGTCTCACAAAGTATGTTGGAATTTGCTAGCTTCTCAGTGTCTCAGACCTTCAGAGGCAAACCAGGACTTGGAGGCACAAATGGCTTGCTTTTTCAGAAAGCAGTGTTGCTGATCTGTTTAATTAAAATCGCAGACCCTCCACTAATTGCACAACTCATTGATAAGAGGATTTTAAAGTGCAAGAAGATGCACACACTGGCCCGACCATTATCTGCTCTCTTAGTATTAGCAAGATGGCATTTCAATGTCTGAACTCACCTGGGACCCTCGTGGATGCTAGGCGACTTCTCAAGGACCTGCCTGGTGAGTTCCTCTTATTATCAGGTTAATATTTAAATGTCATCCACAACCTTACATCTGAAGAAGAAGAAGCGAATCTCAACGCTCTCTTAGGAACAGCTCTGGTGGCCCTGGAGTCTTACAAAAGTTAATAAAAATAACTATCAGTCATGGAAAGAGAAAGCTGGAATACTTTAGAAACAACTCTCCAAAATAGTTACCTGTAAATGTTAAGGAAGTGACCGTTCTTCTCTCTCTAGGAAAAGTGGTAGTATACACATAGGATGAAGTATCTATTCCATGGCAAGAGATATTCGTTCATTTATTTTCCTAGTGGGAGAATGCTGATAAAGTCTTTCAATGCATAGTTTCCTAAACTATACTACTTGAACAAAAAATCCTATGGAATATAGGAGAAGAGTCATCCCACAATTCAGGAAGCAATCAAGACTTGGGATATTTTCAGTCCTAAAATTGGGACAGTTCTAGATTGATTAGAATAACTTGATCACCATAATACTAGTAATACAAGTTACTCTGACAAAGCTTTCTATGGTCAAATGCTTCAGAGAATTTGTGAGAGGAAACAATTTGACCACTGTATTTGAAAGTGTCAGATAGACGGGACAACGGTATCTGTAACAGTATTTAAAGAAGCAGGTTCTTGAAGAAGAAATAATCATGAGATAGAGATACATCTTTCTAAGTCACTTAATGAAGAAATAATCATGAGCTAGAGATAAATCTTTGTAAATAGTTTACAAGGCCATTCATCTTTTGGTTTATTCTAGAATCTGACAGCTTCTTAACCTTGCCACTAATGATAACTGGGGCTGGACGATTGTTCGTTGAGAAGGGTTCTCCTGCACATTGCAAAATGCTAAGGGACATCCCTAGCTTCCACCATCAAATGGCAATGAGACCCTTGATGCTCAGTTGTGACAATTCAAAATGTCCTCAGACATGGCACCTAGGGAGGGTGCCAAATGACATCACCTCCAGTTGATAACCCATTGGGGCCAGTTCCCCAAAATAAATATGCAATATGAGAAACACATCCTGCATTCTGTCTCAGGTGTGTGCACCTTCCTAAAGCATGCAATGTGGAAACTGGACAAGTCCCTACCATCCACATGCACGATTTCAGAGAAGACCAGAGCCTTCCGAGACGATGCATCATTTGCAGAACCTTGACGAGACAAAGGTTGTCATTCCACATGCACACCTGGCATTCCAAAATGGGTCTCTCAGCTTGTTAACTCCACTCTCAACAACACAATTCAGGAAGGAAAAGAACATCCAAATCGTTGATCTCATTGCTCTGAAAGATTGCTAATTGTCCTCCTGACGAGCTGCTAGAGGCACTCAGGACCGCAGGAGATGGTGATTCAACGCAGGTGTTTCCACTCCTTATCTGTCTCTATGACTCGCTTCTCCTTTGTCTTCTATTGACCTTCAATTTGTCAATTAAATTCAAATGCACAAAAAAAAAAAGGAAAAGAAAAAAGGAGACAGATTTTTTTTAAAAATGTCGCATTGAGGAATAAGTAGTGGAGTTATCGGTGCAATAATAAACTCACCTGGGTTTGGAGCAGAGGTTCTCAGCCTCAGAACTATTGCTGTCTAGGTGCATGCCACTCTGTGGTGGGACCTGCTGTGCACTGTGGGGTATTGAGCAATGTGCCTGGCCACCACTTGGTAGATGCTCTCTGGGGTTTTGCAACTCCCAAATGTCTCCAGATATTGCCATACATATTATTGGGTGTGAAAATCATGTATTAGAAGATCAAGGTGAACAGAAAAGGAAGGATAGTTGTCAAAAACATTCAGAAAAGAATCTCAGGGTAACTTTCAATAACACAGATGCCGGGAGGTTGGGAAGTCATTGATATGGGAGTGAACCACCACATAGGACTCTGTAAAACTTCCTGGTTAAGATTGGAAGAAACTGGAAGAAACTGTCAGGTGCAGAGGAGCTACTGATATTTAAAAATAAAATGATGACCAGCATGCATTGGAGCCAGGGCTCTTGCAGAATCATTCGGTAGTTGCCTACAGCCTGAGGGCTTCAATCTGTGGGTTTGTGAGTTCTGGAATTGGTTCCTATCCCTAGGCATCTAACGAGTAGCTTGTACACGGGCTTTAGGAGAGAATGTGACCTCAGAGCTAAGAAGTGGACATTTATTCACCATTCTCTGCACCTTCATGGTCTAGAGGTCCCTAGGGATTTTTTTACTGTGGCTGAATATCTATCGTTGTCCTCCTGGACACTTCCACCACTGTGCCTTTCAGCATCACAATAAGAATAACTATTGCTATGATTTAACTTCAGAGTTTGCATCATTGACCCTGAGGCTCTTCTGAACCTAGCTGGCAGGGACATTGGTGGAATGACTAGGCTCAGCACTGAAAAATCACTCAAGACAAATTCAGTCCAACTGTGCATACATTCATCTATCACTCAGCCTGAATGCTAAGCACCTTTCAGAGATGTCCAAAGGCTCACAGTATCTGTTCCCAACACCACCACCATAGTCCCAGTGCTCATGGCTGTCCCTTTGTCCCTCATCATGGTCACTTCTAGAACTTTCTAGAATATTCTGACCAGGACACACTCATCTGTTGTAAATCTCAGCCAATTACATCTGCTTCTTCTCTTCTTCTAAGCCATTAAATCCAATCATCCCAGACGTGGGACACTTAAGCAGAGCAACAAACGTAGCCCTGACAGTGACTTTTGAAATAAGTGGTCTGCTTTTGGAATTCTATTGACAAAATGGGTGAAGGATGAAAGTTTTAGAAAATGCATTCATTTGTGATATAAAAACTCTGGATCATGATTCCCAAACGATTTGAATGCATCTGTGTTTGCAAAATTGCAAAATTGGATGCATATGATTACATTTTAAACATACCCAGGATTATCTGCCCATTAATAAAGACCCTTAATTTAAATGACATTGTCAAAGGCTGTGTTTGCATATAAAGTAACATTTCCTAGTTGCAAGGATTAGGACCTGATGTGGGGGGAGTAACCTACTATACCACATATTTTTTTTGGTGTATAATTGTTTATTACATCTTCCCTTATTATTCTACAAAATGCACTGGAGATAAAGTTTTTTTTAATTAAATTCCATTACAATACCATCCATTTAGAATATTGTAGAAGCTCATTAAAATTTTTGTCTTTTTTAAAATAAAGGAATAAATAAACCTTTATAAATACATCATTACTGATTTCAAAGGACTTTAACACAGTATGTATTAAAGAAAAACTTCACTGGATGTTTAAGTCAACTTTTTCACTAATATGACCAACAGACGTGACAAGAACAACTTTAAAAGAGGAAAAGGTTATCTGGGGCTCATGATTTCAGAGGCTCAGTCCATGGTTGGTCAACTCCGTAGCTCTGGGTCCAAGGTGAGAAGAACATCATGGTGGAAGGGTGTGGAGGAGGAGATCAGCTCAGGACCTGGCACCAGGAAGCGGAGAGAGAAAGAGAAGTCAGGGACAGGATATAGTCTCCAAAGGCACAGCCCAGTGACACCTCCTCTAACCATACCCCGCCTGCCTACAGTCCCCACCCAGTTAGTCCATGCAAGTGGATTAATCCACTTATTAGTTTATGCTGAGGATGAAACAGTACTTATTATAGCACTTACCAGATGGCAGTAAATGAAACAAGAGCATGTGGTGGAGAAGAAAAGGTGATAGTGGGGTATTATATAGAATTTGGAACAGACCTGAGATACAACTCCCATGTGGACCCATACAAAAACATTATCATCAGGCTTACATCCAAGCTACAACCGACCGAACACAAAGAAACCCAGACTGAAAAGAGGGTGTGTAATTTCTGAGTGGTGAAAGAAAACACTCTACGCAATCCTACGCCACCAAGAAACCTGCCATCACCCCCGAAAGCAAGCAAGCAAGTCAAAAAACGAGTCTATTATCAGGAAAAGATATACCAAGAGCTGGTGGAACATGCATTGGAAGAACCCAGAGGCTGCAATGATTGGAAATATTGAGAAGTGAAGGGGACCTTTGATTATCTCTGCAAAATTTTGATTTCTTCACTGAAAGTGATCATTATAGTAGCCCTTCTTATAGGTAGTGTGTTTTATTTATTTATTTTTGGAAGTTTACTTAACGAAAGTGCAGAACAATAAGGTACTTTCAGAGAGAGAGAGAGAGGGAGAGAAAGAGTACATTTGTACATCCTCTTAACTTTTATCAGAATGTATTGCTATACTAGTTACATTTTATTCTTAGCTTTTATCAGAATATATTGCTATACTAGTTCTATTTTATTGGTATTAACCTCTTTCTAAGCCTAATATATATATATATATATATATATATATATATATTAAAATTTATCATATGTATGTATGCATAGGAAAAATAAAGCAATGTACGTAGGCTTCAGTACAATCTCCACTTTCAGGGGAATCACTGTGGGTGTGAATTTATTGGCATACAATATCTCTCTACAATAAGTACATATATGAAGAAGACAGGGAGGTGTGCAAACTAAATGCTTGTTTATGGTTTTACCATTTTAACTTTATTCAACATCTTTTTAATAACCTCATATCACTTCTCAGTTTTTCAAGTTGAAACAAAACTTCTTCCATTATTTTGCCAATGTATGCAGCGGTTGTTCACCGTACTGGGACAGAGAACAGAGTGACGTGAATAGACACGTCCAGGTGTCGATGATCCCAGCCCAAAGTTGCCTGAAAACCATGAAGATAATTTTAACTCTTAAACGAGGGCAACTTGATGTTGTTTGAAAAGTCGCTGGTTCTCTGAAAACCATCAGATGCTTCCAGAAGCACAGGTAAAGTTTGTGAAATTCACTGTATCCCTGGATATCACTGGCTCATGCCAGGCAAACGCAGTGACCGCCAAACCACTGTTCCAGCCCCTCCACTGTTCATCTTGTCCTAAATCCAAGGAGAATCTAGGAAATAGTCCCAAACATGTGGCCTTTGCTGTGGAATGTCAAAAATACCACTAATTTTTAAAGTGTTTAGAATTTTCAAACGAACAAGTCCTAATTGTATATAGTTATGGGATACAGCGTGATACTTTGGTGCCTGTATACAACATGTAATGATCGAATGAGGGAAATCACCTCTCCCCTTCTTCATTCCTTTGATCTTGGAACATGCAGAATCTCTCATCTATCTATGTGGAGATAAACAACAAATTATTGGGTTGTTCAAGACTGAAAGTTAATCCTCCCACTTTGAACAATATTTTCAAAAATTTGAACTTCTTTGCTAATACTTTTAATTGACAGATCACAGTTGTATATACTCATGGGGTACAATGTGATATTTTCATATTTGTGAATATGGCAGAGTATTGAACCCAAGCGAACTAAGGTGTCCTTATACAATCCTAAAAATAATCACCTTGCTTTTTTGTGCTGAGATATTTCAAGTTTACTCTTTTAGCTACTTTGAAATATACATGATTGTAGAGTTACCTTACTCTACAATAAATGTGCAGAAAATGATTTCTCCTATTGGATTGGAACTTGGTATCTTTAGCCCCTCTTTCCATATGGTAGCACTCTTGAGGTAGGCTTTTAAGACTTGGGAGTGCATTTTAAAGGGATGGAAACAGGCTGGTTCCCCAGCAGAAGGAGAAAGAGCTGTAACCTAGATGGTGGGTGGATGGGTGGGGACATTAACTACATTAGGAAACACCTTGGAATTACCCTCACCATGGAGAGACACCCAAGGTTGTTGCTGTGAATCATATCAGAATTGACACTGGGTTCCCCCACGTCCTAGGTCTAACTTCTCTGAATCTCTGTGTCTTCAGAATGTGACCATGCTCAGCTCCTCCAGACTGAGGCTCAGGGCACCATCTTTGTCCTGACTGCTGCAAGGCCTTTGGACTCACCTTCTCTAAACTGAATGTCCTCAACACTGCCCCTGAAGTGAGCACTGGAAACCCAAGGACTCCGATGACCTCTTCATCTTAGCCATCAGCTCACAACCCACAATGGCAACCAATTCTTCAGTCAGCTGCTCTGTGATGTATGAAGGCTGCCTTTTCTTTATTCCTCTGCCTCCACTTCTCCATAATGTTATCTCCAATTGGTCCTCTCCCCTGCTTCTGTAAGGAGCCAGCTGCATCTGGGCTGGTTGCTGTGGCCCAATCTCCTTGGAAAGGGAGCAGCCTCTCTGTCTCTGAAAAACATGGCCCTGGTGTAGGAGAACCAGCCACCAAAAGTACAAGTAGCCATGAGAACAAAGAAAGAGGCAGACTGATTTAAGATTGTAAGACATGCAATCTACTGGGGACAGAGAGAAGCATATTTTGGTGGCAGCAGGACAGATGGTTCCCCATACCCCAGGGAGGAAGCAGTTTGGATGCTAAGCTAGACAGAGTTGGGTCAAGGTCAACTGGAATGTACCTAACCTTTCACAAATACTTTAACATCTCCCACATCTGTGGAGACACAACTGTGGACTCTAATGTCTGCTATAGAACATTCCACTAACTGTCCTAATGAATGTCTATCTGTATCCTTTGAGATATGAGCCTGTCACCTGGAGGGCAAGATGGCGGTCACCACCAAGATGGCTGTGGTTATGTCCAGCTGGACCTCCTGCCCCCATCCCCAGGCAGCCCTGGAAGACTCCTTTTTCCACATCAAGTGTTGCTCCTCATCCCTTAACTGCCACGCTGGAGCATCCCGATGACTCTGTGGCCCCCTTCCTACACCCAGTATTCATGTTCCCTTCCCCATGTATGAATCAACGAACCACCTCCTAGGCCTGGACTCGGCACAGGTACCTCCATCAAGACACGGTTCAGTGGCTGTTATTTCTCATTGCCCTACAGTCTTTCACCTGGTGTTTGCTCTTCCTGCCAATTGTGTGGACGCAATTTGAGAGAGTGCTTCTAAGTGCCCATCACTCTCTTTTGCTACCTTTATTGACGGTTAAGGCCAGACGCAGACTTCAGCATCCTTTGCTGTCCGGGACCACTAATACAGCTTTAAAATCAGCTTACAGAGCAAGAAGGAAAAATGGTCCTCAACTATTGGCCTGATCATATGATTATGTACATATATATAACAATGATATCTACAATGCTCTGAATAATTAAAGAAAATAAAGCAGGCATAAGATAGAACCCTCAAATTGCAATCTGTTCAGATTGCTTACACACACTTCCCCTTATTCTCAGTTTTAATTACCTGTGGCCAAACACGTTCTGATATGTTGATATTGTTTGGACAGGGAGCTCACATCTTCACCTAACATTTTTTGTTTGTTTGTTTATTTGCTTGCTTTTTATTGGTACTGGGGATTGACCCCAGAGGTGCTTAACCACTGAGCCACATCCCCAGCTCTTTTTATTTTTTATTTTGAGACAGGGTCTTGCTAAGTTGCTCCTGGGATCACTAAGTTTAAGGCTGGCCTCAATGTGGCAATCTTCCTGTCTCAGCCTCCTGAGCTGGGGGAATGACAGGTGTCTGTCACCGCAGCTGGCTCACATAACTTATTACAGTGTATTGCTCTGTTTTACTTTTATTATGGTTGATCATTTCTTAGTGTGCATATTTTATGAATTCAACATTATCAAAGGTATGTTATGTGTAGGACAAAATAGGGTTTCATACTACCATAGTTTCACGCATTAAAACTGGGAGTTTTCCAAACTGTTCTTCTTGGACAAGGGACACCAGTGTATTTATGTGTATACTGACATATCTCACTTAGACCCTTCTCCTCCCTCCTTCTTGCCTCCCTCACTCCCTTCCTTCTTCATCCCTTTCTTTCTTTCTTCTCTTTTCTGCTTTCCTAAAGAAAGTATGCTTTCTGTACGTTTTAGAAGCTCAAAGAAAAATAGAAGTATACTGAATTTGCTTTTTTAAGAAAAGTTTTAGTGAGTATTATGGTTTAGATATGAGGTGTCCCCCAAAAGCTCATGTGTGAAACAATCCAAGAAGACTTAAAGGTGAAATAATTGGGTTATGATAGCCTGAACCTCATCAGTGCATTAATCCTCTAATATGCACTAACTAGGTGCTGACTGCAGGCAGGTGGAGTGTGGCTGGAGGAGGAGGTCACTGGACTGTGCCTTTGGGAACTATAGCCTGTCCCTGTATTCTCTTTTTCTCTCTGCTTCCTGGTGCCAGGTCCTGAATGGTGTAACCCAATCAGTGGATTAATCCACTTGCATGGACTAATTGGGTGGAGACTGTAGGCAGGTAAGGTGTGGCTGGAGGAGGAGGTCACTGGGCTGTACCTTTGGGGTTTATATTGTGTCCCTGGTGAACAGAGCTCTCTCTCTGCTTCCTGGTGCCAGGTCCTGAGCTGCTCTCCTCCTCCACACCCTTCCACCATGATGTTCTGCTCACCTTGGGCCCATAGCTACGGAGTCAGCCAACCATGGACTGAGTTTCTGCAACCGTGAGCCCCAAATAAACTTCTCCTCTAAAATTGCTCTTGTTAGATTTTTTGGTGGCAGGGATGAAAAGCTGACAAATACATGAGATTTTGAAAAAGAGAGAGAAAGAGTGTGTGTGTGTGTGTGTGTGTGTGTGCACCCGTGTGTGCCTGTGGGCACACACTAACACACGGAAGTCCCTATTGAGTGTGCAATTTCCCTATGATTGATGGAAGAAGAGAATCCTAAGCCTGCAGATGACATGCATGCTCCTCAGCAAAGCCAATCCCATGACTCCAAATATCTGGCAGAGAAGGCCAATCTGCCCCTGAGAGTCCATTTATAGGAGTGGTAGAATTGAAACTGACACCTTCTCAAAGGTGTCTCTGATTCCAGGATGGAAAGCTGAGGCAGAGGGCAGTCTCCCGCTGATCTCATAAATATTTCCATTGCAAACTGCACTTTGGAGAGTCTTATGTAAATACTCTTGAAGAAAAAACAGTTCTGAAAAAAATAGAAGAAATAATCTTTTCCCATCCAACTCTCTGTAAGTGACAACCTGTAGTCATTAGTGGCGTGTTGCTCTCCATAACTGTTCTGAATTTTGCATGCAGAAATATGTATATCTATCTACACAGATGTACACAGAGTTCTAGATTTCACAAACGACCCATCTGCAATGGCAATTTTGTAGCATCCCCTTTATTTGATGGTGCACCTGAGACACTTTTAATTATACTCATGGTGTGAGGTGAAGAAACTCACCTCAACTGTCCATGTCCAATCCTGCTGGGTAACACTGGCTGGATTTTCCATTTTTCTGCCAAAAACAATGACTGTGAAATTTAATATGGTGTTAGTCAACTAGTCATTGCTTGGATAAAAATACCTGCCAAGAACAACTTAGAGGAAGAAGAGGTTATTTGGAGCTCATAGTTTCAGAAACTCAGTCCATGGCTGGCTGAATCCATAGCTCTGGTCCAAGGTGAGCAGAACATCATGGTGGAAGGGTGTGGAGGAGGAGAGCAGCTCAGGACCTGGCACCAGGAAGTAGAGAGAGCTCTGTTCACCAGGGACACAATATAAACCCCAAAGGCACAGCCCAGTGACCTCCTCCTCCAGCCACACCCTACCTGCCTACAGTCTCCACCCAATTAGTCCATGCAAGTGGATTAATCCACGGATTGGGTTACAGCTCTCAGGACCTGAGACCAGGAAGCAGAGAGAGAAAGAGAAGTCAGGGACAGGATATACTGTCCAAACGCTCAGCCCAGTGACCTCCTCCTCCAGCCACACCCACCTACCTGCAGTCACCACCCAGGTTAGTCCATGCAATTTAATTAATCCACTAATCTGGTTACACCTCTCAGGACCTGGCACCAGGAAGCAGAGATGGAGAATTAGGGACAGGATATAGTTCTCAAAGGCACAACCCAATGACCACCTCCTCTAGCTACATCCCATTTGTGTGCGGTTATCACCCACTTAGTCCATGCAAGTGAATTAATGCACTGATTGGATTACACCTCTCAGGACCTGGCACCAGGAAACAAAGAGAGAAAGAGAAGCCAGGGACAGGTTGTACTCTCCAAAGGCACAACCCAGTGACCTCCTTCTCCAGCCACACCCGACCTGCCTATAGTCCCCCACCCAGTTGATACATGCAAGTGGATTAATGCACTGATTGGTTTACACCTCTCAGGATCTGGCACCAGGAAGCAGAGACAGAAAGAGACACCAGGGACAGTATATACTCTCCAAAGGCACAGCTCAGTGACCTCCTCCTCCAGCCACACCCATCTGCCTGCAGTCCCCACCCAGTTACTCCATGCAAGTGCGTTGATCCAGTGATTAAGTCAGAACTCTCATGATGTAGTCATTTCACCTCTGAACCTTCCTGCATGGTCTCACACATGAGTCTTTAAGGGACACAGCATATCTAAACCATAAGTGATAGAAACTCTTTCTACAGTGGAATTAGTAGTGATGTAGCTTCATTCACTATGTGAGTGGCATGATTTCCAAGGGCACATATAGTTAGAACAATCAAGGACATTACAAATGTTCTAATCTTTGTGAGTCTGACGAGCAGCAGTTGGTATCTCACACTTTCCTTTCTGTTCTTTTCTGGTTTTGAATCCACTGAGATTTTAGGGCAACTCATGCAGCTCAGACTTCAGGTCTGCTTCCCTCATTCAGGGTCTGGATTGCGGATATGCTGTAGTGGATTAAGAAATGCCTTTACAGGGCTTTGCAGTGGCTCAGCGGTGACCGTGCTTGCCTGGCATGCATGAGGATGTGAATTCAAACCCCAGAACCACATATACAGCCAAGTCATGGAGCAATGAAGGTCACATGAGAAATTAATAAAAATTGATTCTCTCTTTCTCTCTGTCTCACTGTCCTTCTCTCTCTCTCTCTCTTTCTTTTTCTTTTTTTTTAAAGATGACTTTAGGAAGCAGTGACCTGGTGCTTTGACTTATGCATGTTCAGTAGTGTAAATTAAAGACCTGAGTTCAGCTCACCAACCGAGCCCCTTCCAGGGCTGGTAAACCCCTGTCTGAGTCTTCAGCCTGGTGTTATAGGTCTTGGTAATGTAGTGTGCAAGTGTTTTCAAGACTATCACAAGAGCAACACCTCTAGTTCTGAAAATGCTGAACTAGGCTGACTACTGGAGGGTCTAGGTGTTAGCAGCTGTAATTTCTCAGTTGGAAATGATCTTCCTTTGTGGTGGATAACCCTCACAGAACTCAGCAGAAGGGATGCATCCTCAAAACTCTGTGAGTTAATTATGGTTAGAAGCAGGTCCTCCATCCCAGCTTCCATTGGGAACCTCGTGCGAGGCCCAGTGGTCTAGGGATCCGTGGGTCCTTCATTCACTTGGTGTGATTCATGTTGCTACATCAGTGTACCTGACACAGGTAGAGCATTGGGAAAGTGCTGAGGTTTATTAAGTTCATAGTTTTTGAGGCTGTGATTGACTTCTTCTTACATTACAACATGGGGAAGGGCGTCATACAGTGGGAGAGCCATGAGGCCACCACAGGTCTCTCTTTTGTCCTTATAAAGCCACTAATGTTGTCCTGGAGGGATATCTTCATGATTTCATCTAATTCTACAGACTCCCCCCACAGGTCCCACCTCAAATACCATCCACCTAAGACTTTGGGGATTGAGTTTCTAACTCCTGAACTTTGGGGGGAAGACATTGAAACCTTAGCACACCCCCAGATTTCCCCAAGCAACTACAGGAAGCTAGGAAGAGAAGATTAGAACTCACTTGTCTCTGTTCATCAATTTGTGTTTTCCGCTTTATTGATTATGGAGTGGGCAAGAACACACACCCCCTTTTTATTTTCCAACTCTTTTGATTTTCTGTTTTGATATGGGGTCTTGCTAAGTGGCTCAGGGCCTCACTAAGTTGCTGAGGCTGGCCTTAAAGTTGTGATCCTCCTGCCTCAGCCTCCTGACCTGCAGCATAATTTTTTTTCATAGCAGGAATTAGCACGAACCAGCCTGACTTTAGGACAATCTAACACTATTTTATAGAAGCATGACTGTTAAGCAATAAATTTTTCTCTCTCTACTTTCCAGAATAATTTATTGGCTAAATGTATTCTTTGGCAAGCAAATGGATTTGCCTGTGGTCAGAGGTTATCAAAAAATGAGCCAATTAAATTTTTCATGATGTCTGCCAAAAATAATGACTTTTTTCATAAGTTCTAAGTAATAAATCACTTTTTTTTCTCCCTGAGCACTGTGAAATTGCAAAGCAATTGTCTATAGAGGAAATTATGTCATGCATACAGGGGACTTGTTACTGGAAATTTTGTACAAGCTGTCACTTCATTAAAATGGAGAGCAAACAAAGAAGACCTCTAGAACATTGTCTTTTTACAACTTAAAATCATTACCGTACCTGTTGAGAAACATTTTGTTTTATTCCAGGGATTGAATCCAGTGGTGCTCCAAAACTGATCCACATCCTCAGCCCTTTTAATTTTATTTTTATTTTGAAACAGAGTCTCTCTAATTTGCTGAGGCGGGACTCTAAATTGTGATCCTCCTGTCTCAGCCTCCTGACTCACTAGGGTAGCTGGGATTACATTTTCTGATCATTTCCCTACATTGCAAAAACTCTTGATCTACTCTTGAAATACCCTACATCCAACAAGAAAAGAAGTGGCAATCATCAGAAAAATTTCAAAGAGCCACGCAATTTAGTGCATGTTTGAAGAGTTCACAACCAGGGAGGCTGAGACAGGAAGATCAGAAGCTGGAGGCCAGCCTCAGCCACTTAGCAAGACCCTGTCTCAAAAAATTGAAAGTGCTGAAGGTAGAGCATCTTGTTTTCAATCCCCAGTACTTGAAGCAAAAAGTGCTTAGAAATAAACAGGTAATCTATAGAAGGTAAACATGGGGTTTTTTTTTTTTTTTTGGACATCCACTTCCTTAATAACATCTAAAAATTTTTCATGATAACTGCAATTTCTTAATTTATGAATACGTATTTTAAGCATAGATTTCATACAGATTTAGGAACTCAATAAGTTTAAGTATTTTGAAGATTCTAATCCATTCTTATCTATCGTTATAGACCATTTGCTATTCCAAGGGTTTTGCAATATAGAACCTTCTTTTTCTATTTCTGTCTCTCTGTGTCTCTTGAGCTCCTTCTGTCTCTCTCCAGCTCTGTGCCTTGCTATCTCTATAGCTTTCCTTCTTGAACTTAATTGGGAGACAAGAAATTGGAGATTAGTATTTTATATTTATCATTTCCACATTTTTTAAAAAAAATTTGTGACCTAGTAAATTTTACCGTTATGTTAGGATTATCTCTAGGGTGTGTGTGTGTGTACATTTCACCTTTTTAAAAGTGATGTTATGATGATCTATAACATCTAAGAAGGGTGACATCTCCTTTCTATTTTATAATGATATTTGTCACCCTTATTTAGGCTGAATTCTGTGGCTAAACAAATGCTTTATTTCTTAAATTCTTTATTTCTTTCAATCCTGACTCTCTGACCCCCCTGCATGGTAAATTCTACTCTTTAATTGGGTTTTGATTGAACTCGCATTGCATTGAAACACATCTCCAGATGTCTATGCATTTTCAGGGAGACTTCCTGAGTGATCGACTTTTGGAGTTCTTATGCATTTAAAACTTTTTCTTTTTTTCTTTTAGTGCCAGAGATTGAATCAAGGGGCACTTAACCACTTACCACAGCTCTTTCTATTTTTCTATTTTGAGACAGGGTCTTGCTAATTTGCTTAAGGCCTCTCTGAAGTTGCTGAGGCTGGCTTTGAACTTGCTATCCTCCTGCGTCGGCCTCCCATGCTGCTGGGATTATCGGTATGTACCACCGTGCCTGCTACTCCCCCCACTTTTTTTTTTTTTTTGAAAACCTGGTGTTAAGAGCACTTCTTGTTGCTAGACCAGAGGGCTGGGTTCTTTAAATTAAGAATCTTGCAGTCCTGTGACACTTAGGACATATCTCAACGCACTGTGCTTGGACTGATAGATGGAGAAAGGGACCTTCAATACTTCACTCTCCTGTAAAAGTGAAGTTGGTGAGATCTGAAACCCACCTGCTTAAATACTGTGCATAAAAGACTGATGCTTACTTCCAGTTAGAACATTGTTAGAGGAAATATTTATTACAGTGCAAAACTGGCAGATGAATTTGAGCTGAGTTAAGACAAGTTCTGAAAACATATTCAGACTGAATTCTGGCTTGATGTTGGTTTTAAGAGACTAGAGGTCACCCTATCTCCTCCTCCTCCTCCTCCTTCTTCTTCTTCCTCCTCCTCTTCCCCTTTCTTCCTCCTCTTTCTGCTTCTTCTTCCTCTTCCTCCTCCTCCTCCTCCTCCCACCATCCTCCTCCTTCCTTGACTTTCTCCTTCTCCTTCCTCTTCCTTTTCCTCTGCTTCTTCTTCTCCTTCTAGTCCTTCTTTTCCTCTTCCTCTTCCTTTTCTCCTTCTCCTTCTCCTTTTCCTCCTCCTCCTCCTCCTTCTTCTTTCTCCTCCCCCTCATCCTCCTTCTTCTTCTACTTAACCTCCTCCTACTACTTCTTCTTTCTTTTCCTCTTCTTCTTCTTCTACTCCTTCTTTTCCTCTTCCTCTTCCCTTCCTCTTCCTCTTCCTATTCCTCTTCTTC